>PNEQ01125785.1:0-27765 GCA_003012365.1 Medauroidea extradentata | reverse complement strand
AAAAAAACGTTTTCTACACTATCAATCTGCCGAGTAAACGTCACAGCCTCAGAAAGAAAGAAACAGAGGCTACAAAACCACTCAAACGTTAGTGTATCTACAGTCAGTCCATCCGTTTTTGGGAATGTACGTTTGCTGGAACCGCAGCTATTCTCCGTCCACGACTTCAGTATTGCTTCTCTATTTTTTATTATGTCGGTAATCCGAGTTTTCCCCACGTCGAACTTCGCAGCAATGTCACGGACGCTTAATTTTTCTTTTTCATGCATCCTAATCACAGCTAATTTATCCTCTAAAGTTAAACGTTTACGCTTCTGAGACATTTCATACAAAATAAGTCACTCGATTACGACTGCTACACTATTACGTGAAGTGCATGAAAAGAAGAGTAAACAATGACTCAGCGCTACAACACACGTCGCATGCGTGTGTGGGGGGTGGATCGAGTTACACGGCAGCTGTGCGCGTGCGTGTGTGTGTGTGTGTTGGGGGGGGGGGGGCGAGATAACGCGAGGCTACGCGCTACCTGCTTACAAGGGGTGTACAAATCGCACTTTCTTAGTTACGACTCGCTGCCGAAACATTCATTGAGCTGCTTTGCATCTGTCCGTTATTCACTACTTATTATGTGTCCACGTCCGTTAATAAGAATTTCCGTTATTTGGTGAGTATTTCTCCATAAGGCTCCATGTTAATCTGCCGGTGATTGGAAAAATGTCCGTTTTTCGGAAGTGTCCGCTATTCGGAAGTGTCCGCTAAGGGAAGTTTCACTGTAATTCCGCCGCCAAAGCTGGAACCAGGTAAAGCACCCTCGCTTTTGAAACTTGGTCGCCTATACAAAGGGACAGAGAATAGGCCGCAGAGGAAGAAGGACAATATCAGTCGTATTCTTAGGGAGGTACGACGACTTCATCGCCCCTTTATTAGTACTATCAAAACTCCGGAGAAACCTGCGCCAATACCCCATCCCAGGGTCCAGCAGCTTAACAGAGAGGTCGAACATGAACCCAACCGCAGACTCCTGCGGGAGTTATTCTAAGTTGAGTAGCTAACATGCCTGACCCCCTTCAGATAGTGTGAGGATTTGCACACCTTTTGTTTTTTTTAAGATTGTGCTGTGCATCCTGCCCCAGGAAGCCAGTCTCCTCGGGACACAAGCTCACCAAACTAAAACCACCCTTCATCCCTGATTTATATTGGAACTCCGCTTGAGTAAAGAGCGACAACATGCTGCACAAGTTTATTCAGTACATAATATTTTGCTGCTTTGGAGCATGGCACAAGTTGTAACTCTTTGTTCTTCTGCACAGTCATTGAGTCGATATGCTTGTGCTAGTTACAGTGTACCTAAACATTTCAACTAAATGTTTTTATGTTTTGAAACACCTGACTGCGCCACTTTGCCCATCCGTATAAGATTCCTTTTGTTAAGGTAAAAGCAGCAGAAATTAACATCTTCCCCATTACTTTTGAGTTACATAACTAAGATACAGGACATTTCAAGCACCAAATCGACACACAACATTTATTTGCCTGTATTATTATATCATTAAAGTGGTAGACTCAGAGCAGTGAAAGTTTTTTCAATGTGAGTCTACAACGGAAAGACTGAACTACTGGAGATTGTCGACAGACCATTAATTCACTTAGTATAGAACTTGCAATACGACTTACAAGCTACTACTGTTTTTCAGCTACAACAATATTGTATCTGCTCTGTAGAACCAAGATGGGCTCCTAGTTTCTGCAGCTGGCTTTCTGTACTTTGAAACATATATAATTATTAATTAAATCACTAATTTTAGCCCAAAAGTTATAATAAATACAGATTAATTTGTACCATCAAGGCACACATAACAGCGGGTTTGAATATCCCGAGTGACGGAAAATACTAGAATTTGATAAATACAAACAAAAATTCAAACAATACACAACAGTGTTTATTTAACTCAGGGTTCTTGTACATTTGTTTTCAAGTTACAAACACTCGATATAAAAGATGCCAGAAGGGCCATTAAGTTCATTAGAAAAAAAAACTAACTAAAGCGGCAATCAAAAAGGTTGAAGTTGGCGCAGGTCAAACAGGAAAATCAACCCGTCGACGCCCCGTCAGCTCCCGATACAATTACTGTACTCGCGACAGGGAAATCACGCAGATGAAAAGACAGGGCAGAAGGCCCAGGCACAAACTTCAATGAACCTGACCAAAGAAAACTAACTCACCAACGTATCGAAGAACAGCCGACGAGGCCCCGACGAGCGCGAACGGAAAAGCAAAGCACAGAAGGGGGACCAGGATCCAACTGACGTTGAGAGCTAGGCGGCCAGCCTAGGCAACAGGGAAGGGGGAAGGGGAGGGGAGGGAGCCGAAGACAGCCGAAGATAGCCGAAGAGTTCCGACGGGCAGCAAAGCATTCCCGCACGCTTCCAAACAGAGTCCCATTCCATAACATGACGAAACCAACAATTTGGGTTCACAAATAGTTTAAAGAGCGCCCCAGTACAACTGAGTGCGAAGCACCAGTTCAAATTACTTTAAATTTCAAAAACATTGTAAAGATTTCATTTACTCACAGACCATTATTAGGAGAAAAATGCAGAAAGTAGGATTTTTAAGGTTTTCCCCCAGGTTTTTCATGAAAAAAAAAAACCTATCTGGGTTTGAGCTTTATCATAAAATCTTTGATTTTATCAAGCCCTGAGCAACACTCTATTTACTTAAACATTTAAATGGTTAATGGACATATTATTGTTCACATTACAGATTGCTTAATCATTGTAGTCAAAAAACTTGTGTCAGTCATTTAATAACAACTTGAATTCATTGGACATAAATGTAATACTAATTAATTACTATGTAGATACTTCAAAGTAGGATTCTGGTGGAGACGATATGCTGGATATTAAACAGCTCAAATGACTGTACAGTATTGCCAGAAGTGAAGAATAGCAGGCTGACTCACTTCAAGTAGTTTTATGTTAGTACAATCTTATTCGTAGGAAAGACATGTTAAATATTTTGCCATTGTAAATAAGCAATAACCTTGTGGATTCTGTGTGCCTGTGGCACCATTTATGAATAAAAACCTTCGCTGCTGGCCATATTATTCCAAACATACTACAAAATGACGCACATTTACATGCTCTTAACAACCAATGTT
The DNA here is from genome assembly GCA_003012365.1 of Medauroidea extradentata. Classification (NCBI taxonomy): domain Eukaryota; kingdom Metazoa; phylum Arthropoda; class Insecta; order Phasmatodea; family Phasmatidae; genus Medauroidea; species Medauroidea extradentata. The sequence goes on along the minus strand of PNEQ01125785.1, from coordinate 24,604 downwards.
ATCTATTCACACCTAGTCATTGTTTGTTTATGCTGTATCCAGCACTTTATGTTTTTGCATTTCAGTGTGTTTGTAGTCTCTTAAAACCTATTTTTTTTTGTTTTAAACGTACTGCTTATTACTGAATTACACGTGTCCAACGGAAATACTATCCTATTGTAATAATTTATTGCACATTTATTCAACCATTATGGTCTTACAATTCCTTAAGTGTTGCAGCTTCCACTCAGTTACCTTATACTATATTTTTTCAGAAATGTGCTGCCTTCTATTTAAGGTGTACCATTTAAATTGACAATGCGGCATAGGTACATAGCCATTTAACAAATGTATTTTTGAAATATAAATTACAGTTGATTACTAGCCGTTTGTTATGAATAATTGTATTGTGAATGTTCGTTACCAGACTAAAAGTAGTTAATCAGTACCAAACACAACCTTTTTTTTTATGCTATTCATTTACTAACTTTAACCCATGGCAAAAGATGTTCCTTTAGAATACAAGATAGATGCAATAGCATGGACAGCAATTAATAAGGTAATGTTTTACTTGATTTTGAGTATAATGTATTGTGACATGTATGAATCTGCTTATTTCATTTTATTTATTTTTTCTTTGTTGTTTCGTGTCGGGGCAAGTACATGCTTTTGTCTGGTTTTATTTGCGACAGAGTGCTGGTGCATCTGCGTATTCTGTCACTATGTTATGTGCTGTGCCTACTTAGGAAATTCTTGTTTCCTCAACAGAGTTGTGAACTTGATGGCGGCGGTGTGTGAATGTATGTGATACTGTTGTAAGTTAACGTGCAGTTGGTTTACGAGTTGTGATGCTTCATGAAAAGAAACAACACGCAGTGAGATGTCTTTGACTACTAAACCTTTATTGGCTCAAGCAGCAAAAAATGTATCTTCCCAGTGACACCACACTCTTAGTGAGATAATAACAAAAGTACCGACAGAACAAAAATAACTTTATTGCCAATAACAATGTTACCCGTCTAAATGTTACTATTTTTCTTACTTATCCGTAGTAAACTTAACATGCCTACAATTTAGTGACAGAACATTTCACTGGTGTCCTTAGAGAAAATATGTATGCAACTAAAAAAATTGTGAAAATTGAAAGTTTACCTTGCATTAAAATATTTACGTGAGTGAAAATTTGAGATTATGTTCAGTACTTCACTTCATCTATATTTGCTATGAATTTTGTATTTCCGTAAGTTAGCTAATTTTTATGTTGTGGACAAGTGTAAAATTAGTTAAAATTTTGGCTTGAAGTGTTTTGTAAGAGCTGTAGGATAAAACATTTATTGGATGTAATGTTATTTGAAGTACAAGTTTAAAAATAGTTTGGTATGAATGTAAAAAAAGAAAAAAATAGTTCTAAAGAAGATTTCAGCCCTAAAAAAAACGTGCATTGATTTTTCTCTGTGGCCATATGTCATTCTTCTTGTCTTGAAAATTGACATCACTGTTCTTTTCAGGTCTCATGTTGGTCGATTGGTGAAATGAGTTATTGAATTGTTAGGAACATAAATATGCTTGTAAACCAATTTTTGCTATGTAGTACGAACAACGAAAATTTTTTATTGTGGATGCAAATAATCTTAATTTTAAAGACATGGGAACTTGTATTTTACTTTGTTGTCAACACTGTTTTAAGAACATAGTCAATATTTACATTCCAATATTTGCAGTTACAAGCAGGGATTGTTTAGTAACAGTATGTTTTATTACAGATTGTTTTAGTTGTAAACATTATACATGCTGGATGTAATCATGTGGGAGCCAAGATTTTACAACTTTGCTTTAAAATTGTTCTGTATGTTTCAGAGTTTTTAACCTCACCAGCAGCAGGTGTTAAATTGTACGGTTGGTGCAGTGGTGTTTATCTGATGGGTCATCGTTCTATGTTTCGCAGATTTGTCAGACCTGCTACTGTCGGCGGGTGTGCAGACGAGCCGCAGGGGCACGCTGTACAACATGGTCGCTGTCGACGATGAGTCCTGCATGCTGCAGTGTTTCAATTGCGGCAAGCTGTACACAAGCAAGCGCTCGTACCGGCGGCACGTCAACCAAGAGTGCGGCAAGGTCGCCAGCTTCTCGTGCCGGCTGTGCGGCTTCAGGATGAAGCAGAAGTCCAACTTGAAGGGACACCTGATCAACCGTCACAATGTCGACGAACAGTGCTACAAAGACTTTATTGAAACCACTTGAGTTGAAGATAAGTAAATTGTGAAAACTCCAATTGAAATCTCCATGTTTTTGGAAGGCACTAAGGAAAAACTACAAAACACCAACTCTAGATAGTGATATTACCCAACTTTATGAGCAAACATTTATCCAGATGGATGCATTTGTTATGCGTGATCAGTTCCCATTGCAATTAAATGTACAAGATTTCAGCATTGTGGATTGTTTTTCTGAAATACGTTACTCAAGAAAAATTTTTGCTCACAAAGTTAAGCAAAAAACTATTATCTAGGGATGCTGGTTTTTGAGTTTTTGCAAATTTACTTCAAGAAACCTACAATTTTAAACAAGTGCTTTTAGCCAGGAACTATGTACCATGCCCTTTTAAGACTGTCGTAAATCTGACTGAATGTGCATGTACTTTATTGCTTTACTGTGTTAATGATCACCACTTTCGCTAGGGCTTGTGCTATATTTTATGATATATAATGTATTTTAAATTATTTACTTAATTTTCATGTTGTTTGTTTTAGATAAATAAAATAAAGTGTAATTTAAATGGATCTACATTGTTTGGAATTCAGAGAGACCTACTACAGCAACAAGTTTTTTTTTTTTTTTTTTTTTTTTTTTCACTCAATAATGTGAAACGTTGGCGGAAAGCCTTGGCAGCAACATTTTCAAGTTGCACTTCCTCCTATACGTGCTGCAGATCATTCTCCATATGTGAAAGAGAAAGCTGAGTAGCACAACGTACGTGATTCCACCTTGTTGTTATGAGCGTTATCGGATAACTAGGCTAAGTGACTCAACGTTGAGGTGGGATATGTGAAACAATGTGTGATTCTTGACTGCTCCGTGATTATAAATGCACTTAGGGAGCATGTCAGTTTACATTTCCTATTCCACACTCTGGGTGATAGAGTCTGTCTCATGTAATACATAATTCCATTTTTTACAGTTCTGAACACTATCATGTGTACAAATGTCTACGAGAAAATAATTTTAATTTTGGAGCTAAGTGTGTTTGTGCTAAAATAACATGTGGCAGAAGTAAGCACTGTTTAGATGGAAACAGATGTACAAAGAAATGCCAACACAATTTAAAAAAGTGAAATTCTTATATGAGACGAACCATTGGTTAAGAGACTTGAAGGAAACTAGGTTATTTCTGGATAATTTAAATGAAAGTTACAAAACCAGGTTCACTCCTGCCACACCTTTAAATAGTTTAGTAGGCTGTGTTTAAAGATCTGAGAATATTTGTCATAAAGTTCAATAAAAAAATTGCACTACAGTTATTTGCTGCTACAAAAGGTGGGTGCGAAAAACCTTGCCCCAACACCCTAACGGACTGCTCCACAAGTGAAAAACAATTTTTTAATATTAATTTCCAGTTTACAAAAGTCTGAAAATAGGTTAGTGAAAGGTAAGACCACGGTTGCTGCCAGTTCATATTAATTTGCTACGCACACTTCATATAAGTGAAAATTACAAACAGAATAACTAAAAGTTATAACAAATGTTCAAACATACTAGATTACAACACAGCATATTAGAATTACTTCCACCATTTAATTAAATCCAATCTGATGCTCGTTCTACCCCATACAAACTTCGCACACTTCAACTGCTGATTTGTTATTTAGAGACTTTAATAGCTACAGGATATTTATATTGTTGTGTGATGCTTTCAAATATTTACTTTTCACAAGATTACTGTTGTTTGCTTAAAGTTGTTGTGTTTTGTTTGTTATTGTTTTGTTCTTGTCTAGTGGTTTGTTTGTTACTGTATTGTGACATTTGTTGTGTTGTTAATACTGTATTGTTGTTTGTATTATTGTTACGTGTACAGTGTTCATATGTTATGTCCTTGAAGCTGTTCAAGGGCAATATAAATGTTTATATAAATAAATAAATAAATAAATATACTTTTCTTGTGAGTTCTAGCCGCTACCTGTCTTGACGATGGCTTGCAGTGAACTGTTTTCCAATAGGTCTGCAGAGTCGTGCCACCTTGTCACATCCTGCCTCGTTCAATCAGGACATTGCTTGACTCTCGGAGAGCCTCTCACAGACCTAAATTGACAGCTAAAAATGTAGTGTGATGTGGTCATGAGGCTTTGAACAACAGGCTTGGTAATTGCAGCAAGGTTTTTTGCCTGCTAGATGCATATTCATCAACTCTGGCCACGAATGTCGCTGTATGCTTGAGCTTTGTGAATATCAACTGACTGTTCAAGCTTTGGAAATGAACTGGTTACAAAACACATAGCCGCAGTTTGATAGGTAATATTTGATGACCTGAATGGTCATGTGACTGCACAATTAGTTACATGTAATCTGAACATATGCTCTTATTGTTTATATCTTTCGTTTGCATACCTATGAAAGTATTAGTAGCCAATTGTGGCAGCTTTAACTTGCTGATGGGCCAGTCATGTGATGTGAGGTGGAGAATATTATAATTTTTGTGCTTAGTGTTTTGGGAAAACCGTGGTCATTGCTAACAAGTGAAATGTAGGCAACTGAAGGCGGCTGGGAAAGGACTCGCCAGCACTGTCTTCACTACGTAGGATAGCTGGAGAGAGTATTTGAGTCAGTGTCTTCCTGAATGGGAGTGAAATGTGTTACTGTTCCGCCACCTCTCTCGGTGAAGTGTACATGTAAGCGAGAGAGGCATGTAGGCTAATAACTGTTCAGGTCTTCAGAGCGTGTAATGGTGAATGCTGTGGATATGGAGTTCTCAGACTAAACCTACTGACATAGGACTTTGTTTTGACATGATCCTCACGTGCAAACATCTAGGAGCTAGCCACGACAGCAATCTAGGCTGATGTGTTGCGACAGGCGGCGATCAGTTTGGTGACTGCGCCACCGAAGACCTTATAGGCATTGCAGCCACACTTTGTTGGCATCAGTGTAAATAACACAAGGGGTGACACTTAATTTGTAGATAACATACCAGTAGTATGATTATGGGTATTCTGGGACATGGATTCGGAGTGAGGCACCCGCCCGAGTGAGGCACCATCCACCATGTTGTGACGTCACGGCGCCGGCTGCCGTGTTGGATGATCTTGACCTTTAAACGTGACCTTGACCTTAAGTGACAAATTACATAAATTTTCCAAAATTTCTAAAATTTCAAAAAAATTTTCAAAAAAAATTAAAATTTCAAAATTCTATATATATATTTAAAAAAAATTCCGAGATAAACATTACCTCCATATTGTTTCACCATCTTGGGGTTTCTTCCGAAAATTATTGATTTCACATTCCATTATAACCCCGCACGTATTTAATAAAAAACGATTTAGTAAAATTATTTTTAATAAATATGTTTTATTAAAAAATCTTTTAAGAAAAAACTATTTAATAAAAAATTTTTATATAAAAATTATTTAATTAAATCAACTACCGACACGTCTTACCCGGACGAGCTCCATCGACACACTGACGCCCCCCACCACTTTTTACATGTATATATTTACTTATCGCCCCTCCCCTATCACTAGCCATTCCTTTATTTTAGTTGGCTGTTAGTCAAGTGATAAATTCCCCCCCCCCCCCTTCTCACAATTTTTCCCTCTCACCGACACTCGTGTTATAACCTGCTCAAACTACTACACCCCTTCCACCCCCATCTCACAACTTTGCCTACACTTTCTTACCCATCGTCAAAACATTATTTCCTTTATAATTCTCACTAAAACAGCATGACATCTGTGTCTACATATAATAGCTAGTCGACCGTAAGTAGTAACAACCATCGATTGAGATTACATGTTGTTCAACAATTTCAAAATTATGTTTTTTTTTAAATATTGTAATAATAATGTCAAAACTTTATTTAAATATCATTAATGAATACTACTCAAACATGACTTATTTCTTAGGTGTATCCGATGGATTCCCAATATAGTCAATCAATCAATTATTAAAAAAACAGTTTTGATGAATATTTTTTATAACTTCACTGACATTATCTCCTACAGAACATCGTCTACACTCACACTCCTACCAAATTAGCTATATTTATTTAGATTTTCGATGAAACCAATCATTTGTGTTCAAAATAACGTATTTTTCAGGACAGTTACATATGCGAGACTCTTCGACTACTTTCAAACATGGCGTACACCACTCCTTCAAAGAAAAAGACGTACAATTTCATATTCATACCACACCACCCCTACACCCTTACACCTACCATCCCCCCACCCAATACCCCCTCACAACTCTACCAGCACTCTCCAACAGTCCTGTCAGAGTCTGTCCGAACTGTTCGTTACAGTCTTCTACAATACATATACGCAGTTATGAATTTCTCTATGCGTAGCGAGCAGTTACATATACACGACATCACGCAGCCATGAAAATAGCATCATCAAATCTCATATCACTGGCCTGCTTCCATACCAGAACAGCTACTTCAGTTTCATATATTACTATTTTTTATTTTATCTTTACTTTTTACACGAAAAAAGTATTTAAATCGTAATATTTATTCTCGTCAAACTCACAAGTTAAATAAAAAACCCTGTTTCCCTAACTATAAAAATTTATGTACATTCAATCTATAATCAACTACTTGTAAAACAAACACCACATACCTTGAAAATATATTTAGACTTCACTTTAAAACTATCACAGTAAAGTCCATGTATTGCTTGATTAAGCAACTAAGAAACCTTAGTTTATTGCACTCATCAACTTCATGTCGTCACAATGCAAAACTAAGGCCTCGTAACAGAAGCTTCATCCATGCTTCGTTTTGACCCAGTCACATATATTGCCAGTTTTGACAAGGAAGTCGTCACATGCGCTTACATAGTCATTGTCATGTAAGTAGTTATCACCGGTGAAGATATCGCCAACAGAGGTAAGCTACCACAGTGCTAGTCGAAGTTGTTCAACACGAGCCCACATCACATCATAACTTATTCACTGATGTAGATAAAATTCTGCTTCACTGCTACAATTCCCACTAGTTGCAGGAAATATCGAACACATACTGTTCTATTTTTATTTCCGAAGTGAGTTGTGGTCAAAGGTAAGTTATGTCGCATATAACCTGACACAAACATCTCTTATTCATACAATTTAATAAATATCATACAGTGGTACGTGCTTCGTCCTGTTCGCTTTCCTACAATGTGTGTGTCTTAATACGGTACCGGTTTATTGTAATAGCACTCCAACCATACATTTTATTTCTTAACTCAGTGATTTTCCAACTCTTCTCAAGGTTGTCGAACCGAATTTTCTTTCATACTATGATGAAATGTACGTAAGTCCTTGCTGAGTTCGTTTTAATATTTGTCTTCAGACTACCTCAGAAAGCCAACCATTTCAGTACAATTACATTTTTATTATAAATATCTGTAACATGTACAACCGTAGATGCTTTAGCTTCTCAACTTATAACATGTTCGTCGTAATCATCTCGTCATATTCCCAATTGACTGATAGACGTATTAATACACCTGAACTCGCGCCCGCACTTCTAACACCCTTAGTATAAAGTAAACCAAACAGTCCTTATTCATACATGTTTTTCGTCTCATACCACCTACCTTACCATGTCAACATGTACTGTAATTCATGTCACAGAATCAACATGGGTATCTTGAAATCATTGACAAATATTCCGGGCTGTTCACATACGAAACAGAAGTTAATGATTGCTTCACCATTAACACATCATTCGTAGTAGGTTCAATTTTCTCCTAAGTTCATTCCATCACCGAATCTTGTTGCTTTCCAGGGAGAATATCGTGACCTGTACTTATATGCTATACGTGCATACAGTCATCAATATGCTGTACGACACCGGTTTGTATTACATTTACTTATTTCTTGTCTCCATAAAGCATATCCACATGCAAATGACTTGTAGCACTAGTTGCATTGGTGTCTAGAAGGTGTTGACGACGACTCTCACAAAGTTAAACCGTAACTACATAACGCTCACAATTTCCTTAAAAGACGACTTATAGCTACAGAGAAGAGACCTTATCAAATACTAACCCGTATACCGTTTCAAGTTGCTGCTTTGTCAAATTCAGATATCCTAGTTTTCTCACTGGTACATACTACGAATAATATACGTTAAAGCCATCCGACTTCACGCACACATACTGATTTTTTTTCTCATAAATACATGCTTGCAGAAAGAACACACACAAATATTTTTCATCTTCACTGGAGGTGATGTTACCTCTTCACTATTGTAATATAACCTCTCCCGACTACTGCTATTCGTATACTTACTTCAGTCTTAATATAAGTTGTATCCTTTTATCTTATATCCAGTTCTGCATACATGTTTGTTACCAAATTTCATGTTTTATTTTCAAGTATATACATTTCACATTTCTTTGCTAGCACAAAAATAATACTGTTTGATATATAAAGGAAAACAACCCTTTATAGTTGGTATCTTGACTCTGTATTTTGTCTCGTCATGCAAACCAAGATGCTAAATTTTTCTCACCTTAAATTACGCCTACATTTTACTTTATGAAAATACATCTCGCCACTTACCGAAGGACATATCTGTAGAAGGTTTTGGTACAGACAGTAGCTTGTAACATTCTTCGTAGGGTAAGGTTCCATTAGTTATCTCGTCCAGTATAGACGGTAATTTTTCACCATAAACATACATCTTATACGAAGTGAAACAAGAATGTAAAATACATTATTTACTAATAAGCGAGAGTAAAAATGATTATGTGTTAAGCTGCAGGTCTTTTCTTCATTCACTTTCGTACATAGTATGTAAATTTTAAACCAATTTCATTATTCCATATCTTTAAGAGTTTCTTCCATATGTATTACAGTTCTAATACATCTTTATTTCCTTTCAAGTTCCTATCTCACAGTCAGACTAAAACCTAACCATTCTCCCAGCGCTAAAGACTTCGATGTTGGTCGCTGACCAAAATATCTCGCTCACCGTAACCATTCTTAGTTATTACATACGTAAAAAAGTATATAAACGTACTTACCTTAACCAACAACGTATAACTAATATACAGAACAGATATTTCTACTTTGCTCGTCTTAACTATACACGACCCCTTCTTTCTACCCCAAACTCGTCTTAACTATACACGACCCCTTCTTTCTACCCCACACTCGTCTTAACTATACACGACCCCTCCTTTTTACCCTACATATCGTAGTCCGACAAAAACATAACTTTCATGAAACTAATTACAGTACAACAAAAAACGTAAGAAGAGTCTTCAGTATTTTTTCTATTTAAACATAACGATGGTTAAATTTTACCTTGCACGTTAATATCAGAGTCCATCATGTTTCAAACCACCATGAATTACAAAAGTGCTTCCAAAATATGATTTTTTTATGTAATTTAATTTGTCTAGGTAAACAATTGCAAAAGAAATAATATTTTAAAAAAAGGCTAACAGGTATAATTGATTATTTTCAATTATCATCCCAATTAAAAAAAAAAAAATTATTCAGATCGAGCAAGTTAAAATACATTTACTTCATTCGCGTGGAGGCTGCTAGATGTGTGTGTGCTAAAGAGACAGAGAGAGACTGATCACACTACACCTATGGCCAGTAAGGTGTCAGGTGGGTTAGGAAGGGAAGGGGGCCGGTGCGGGTGGGTGTGAACGTGTCGACTCGAGACACAGAGCTCTAGCCAGCCAGTTAAATATCTGTTGTGGAGATTATTAAAACTTATAACTGTGTGACTTTACAAGTCTATAATTTGCAAACGCCTGCTTGGATTTGAAAAATACAAACACTGTTGAATTTCTTTTTAAATTCTGAACAAGTAGTGTGAGTTTTTTTCAATGTGTCCACGGAGGTTCGAACCAATATACCTCTGGGAAAAAAACATGTTTAGTGTAGCGTAAAAAAATTAAGCTTAACATGACTCATGGTCGGGCACATACGAAAAAGTGATCAAAGCTTTCTACCCTGTCCCATATGTTGGGCTCAGTCTTTTGCCAACACTAGAAATCCAAATGTGTCTCTTTAGTAACTTGTCTTCAAATTCAACAAAAGTCTTGTCTCTGTTAAGAAGATCCTCGCACACTTAGACCACTGATACGAAACCATTGTATTACATACAGCATATGACATTTTCCTCCTGCGAAGTCTTTTATTATTTACAAGTTCAACACTTATGTTTTTAACTTACCTTCTACTTTATAAATATCATTGTTATTCATAATTATTTTTATTACGTACATATTCACCTTTAACGCTTTTTTTTTTTTTTTTTTTTTTTTTTTTTTTTTTTTTTTTTTTTTTTTTTTTTTTTTTTTTTTTTTTTTTTTTTTTTTTTTTTTTTTTTTTTTTTTTTTTTTTTTTTTTTTTTTTTTTTTTTTTTTTTTTTTCAATTTTTTTTCAATTTTGGTCATGGCAAACAGTTAAAAAAAAACAAAGCGTTAAAGAACCCATCTATAATTAAGTTTCTACTCGAATTCATGTTGAACTAACATACCTTCCATGTAGTTATCAGTACACATAGCCACAATACTTATCTTTGGCTTCGTCTTCAATCTTTTACGTAACCATCTATGCCTATCAGTCAAATATTTCATGCTATCTATCCTACTGTTAAGCGCTACCTAGCACCTTAACCCAGCACCACTTGTAATATTTGTTTACCTACTAAATTATCAAGATAGGTCAAAGCTACAATCAGCTTATCATTTTAGATTTGTATGCATAAAAAAACCATACTTCTTAAAGCATTTTATCATCCATACATAACATACACTTCAGTATTATCTCAGCATTCATTAACTAACCGAGGCAGGTCACATAGTAAACTATTCGCTACTTTACGTTACGTAAATATCATCACATATTTCCAATGTTAAATCGGATAACCATACCACATGAATATATAAACTGCAACTTTCTATCATATAACTTAACACAATCAAAAGCCCTCCCTCTTATACCGAATATCAATAGCTGGCACATGCTACATACGGTATCATCTCCAGTACATACTACATGTCACTACATGGCAACGCTGGGCAACAACAGCTGCTTGCAAGGTCATCGCATTCCTGTGCGCTGTTGTCCGCCAGCCTAGCACTAGACGGTAGACACATGAATGTGTGGTACGGTATCTAGATCCTCGTTTTTTCCGCCAGAGAGTCTTGTGCTTGCGAGACATAGGATGAAAGCATGCAGACCTAGATCCTCGTTTTTTCCGCCCGAGAGTTGTAGGCTGGCGAGACAAAGTATCTCGGCACGTGCTCGCATTGATCGCCGCTTCACTGCGAGGAAGTGTCCTTTATTATGAATGACGCTCATCAAAATTTCGTACCGTAAATTTTATTAAAATAAACGGGGCACTCGTTTTCATTTGTGACGAAAAATGCAATTCCTTGAAACGTCATATAACTCCACAGCTTACAGCTTAGCTTTCAAACGATTTTTGGCTACCAAAAATTTTTGCACCTTCATATAAGACGAGTAGCAATTTTTGAGGGCCAAAAATATGTAAAAATTGTCGTCTTATATGCCGGCAAATACGGTATATTCTTTATGAGTACATATAAGTATTTTATAATGTTCTGGTAAATATAGTATCAGGAGGGTACCCGAGGACCCAGGTATCACACTGGAAACTGTGGCGCCTGTATACTTCTTCTTACCCTGGAGAATGACATGGAATAAGGCTCTGCAGTGGAGAAACCCTGGAAGATGAGGAGTGGGGGAAGTGGGCGATCATGTAGAAAACCAGCACCCAACGACATTATCTGGCACATTTCCCACTTGTGAAAATTTGGGACGAACCTTGCCTGGGATCGAACCCAAATTTCCTTGGTGGGAGGCAGTGTCCTAACCGCATGGCCGTCGCGACGCCCTCATGTCGAGGATGAGGGGAGTCTAGCTTGTCGATGTTTTGATTCACACTCTATGATCTGGGTCTTTTCCTCACACAGACTCTATGGCAACTGTAGTGTCGGTATAGGCTGTTCACTATAAACTGAGCACTCAGCATAACTTGTAATTAATAAAAAATAGGTTTTATTGAGCTAACAATCGCTAACTGTTGAGTGTGTTGAAAATTTTACACTGGTTTTTAGTTACATGGTAGGTTCCACATTAAAAATAGTAAAGATGGCTGCAAAATTGCTAAAAAAAAACTTTATACAGTACTCACTTAATCACGAATGGCCTACAAGGGAGTCTATCTTGTTGTACTGACTCACACTCTGTGCTTTGTGTCTCTTCCTCTCACGTATTCTATGGTAACTACAGTGTCTGTAAGGGGAGTTTATCTAGTAGTACTGACTCATGGTCTGTGCTCTGGGTCTCTTCCTCACACAGGCTCTATGGTAACTGCAGTGTCAAGTAGAAAGGTCTTAACTTGTTGCTGTCCTGACTCTCGCTCTGTGCTCTGTGTCTCTTCCTCACACTGGTAACTGCAGTGTCGAGGAGGGGAGTCTAGCTTGTCACTGTCTTTACACGTGCTCTGTGCTCTGTGTCTCTTCCTGACACAGGCTCTGTATTAACTGCAGTGTCGAGGAGGAAAGTCTTATCTTGTTGCTGTCCTGACTCTCGCTCTGTGCTTTGGGTCTCTTCTATGCACAGAATCTAAGGTAACTACAGTGTCAGTTAGAGGAGTCTTATCTTGTTGTACTGACTAACGTTCTGTGTATTTTCCTCACACAGACTGTATAACTGCAGTATCAGTAAGGGGAGTCTGTCTTGTTATACTGACTCACACACTGTGCTCTGGATTTCTTCCTCACACAGACTCTACGGTAACCGCAGTTTCAGTGACGGGAGTCTATCTTGTTGTACTGACTCTCCTTCTGTGCTCTGTGTCTCTTCCTCACACAGACTCTATGATAACTGCAGTGTTAGGAAGGGGAGTCTATCTTGTTGTACTGACTCACGTTCTGTGTTCTGTATCTCTTCCTCACACAGATTCTATGATAACTGCAGTGTCAGTAAGGGGAGTCTATCTTGTTGTACTGACTCACATTCTGTGTTCTGTGTCTCTTCCTCACGCAGACTCTATGATAACTGCAGTGTCAGTAAGGGGAGTCTATCTTGTTGTACTGACTCACGTTCTGTGTTCTGTGTCTCTTCCTCACACAGACACTACGGTAACTGCAGTGTCAGTAAGGGGAGTCTATCTTGTTGTACTGACTCACGTTCTGTGATCTGTGTCTCTTCCTCACACAGACTCTATGGTAACTGCAGTGTCAGTAATGGGAGTCTATCTAGTAGTACTGACTCATGGTCTGTACTCTGGGTGTCTTCCTCACATAGACTCTATGACAACTGCAGTGTCGAGGAAGGGAGGCTAGATTGTCGCTATTTTGACTCACGCTTTATGCTGTGTGTCTCTTCCTCAAAAAGATTCTATGGTAACTGTGATGTCAAAAAGGGGAGTCTAACTTGTTGCTGTCCTAACTCACGTCTTTTACTCTGGGTTGCAGTGCTGCCGCTGCTGGAGTGCGGAGAGATTTTCCCCTGCCCGCCTGTGGCAGGATCTACATCCGCAGAAGTAGATTAGATCGCCATGTGCAGTTCTTGTGTGGTAACATGCTACGGTTCAAGTGCCCTAACTGCCCACACCAGACCAAACTCCGTAACCAACTGATGCGGCACATCCATGCACATCACAAGATATTGTTGCTGCTTGATGTGTACTATGCTCTTACTTGTCCAGTACAGTAGATGAAGATGAATTAAATTAGTTTAATAGGTACTTATAGTTTCACTGTACTTTATCTGTAGTCTGATTCTGAGAATTAGACCATACCCAGATGTTTGGTATAAATGTCACTCAATATTTGTAGTTTCTTACTTCTCCAATACAGGAAAGAAAATTGAATTATTATGGTCTTATTTTTCTTATTTTGTGTACTGTACTTTAAGACTTTTAGTGCTAACAAAATGCAGATATTATGTATGTTTACTGCTTGATATCTGTTATCCTCTCATTTCTTCAGTACAGTAGAGAAACATAAGTGAAATTTTTTATTTTATTAAAATTTTCATAAATTTTGTATGTACCCCCGAGTCTGAACTATTTAGATGTTTTGTCCTACACATTCAGTATATAGAAGTTAATGGATTTTATGTGAAATTAGTGTATGTTTTCTTTTTTCTTTTCTTTTTAATTTGTGGAAATAATTTCCCCCTTTTTGTTGATTTTTTTTTTTTAGCTTTGTTTTGTAGCTAATGTAAGAAATGTATGAAATAATTAATTTCAAAGTGTAACAGTACTAGACTAATAAATTAAATATTTGTGTTTGTTGCCATATTTCAGTGTTTTTTGCGAATGTTTGTTATAAGTTTGTTGATTGGGATTCCCATTCTCTGTAACATATGTTACATAACTGAAAAACTTAATCTGTTTTTGCAAATATGAGCAATTAGTGATACATTGTACTCTTCGTAACGTCAGTCAGTTGTTGCTGGAGCCAAAGATGCTCATTTTACTGGACGAATAAGAGTGTGGTAAACATTTTTTAAGGTAACTGTACTCTTAAAATATATACAATAAAATGTGTAATTTGTATTGTTGCAAAACTTTGTTACTGTTTGAATTAAGAGAAAAATAAGAAAACTTTTCTTTTCATTTGTTTTTTTTTTTTTTTTTTTTTTTTTTTTTTTTTTTTTTTTTTTTTTTTTTTTTTTTTTTTTCATAAAAAATTTGGTGACATTTAGTTTACTTTATTTGAAAATGAAGGATAAGCTATCTCTATATTTTTATTCTGTTTATCAATGAAGATCGTTATTTCAGGAGGATTTAAATTTAGTTGTAATATCAAAAAATAAAACAATGTAAAATATGAGATTCTGCATGAAATTATTGATTTTACTCAAATTTATCACTTGGTCAGTAATATTTCAGTATGATTATTGATGTTGTCATCAAAAACAGGGATTGTAAGAAATAGGCTGTTAGTATTAACAATATGACCTAAGAGGCAGAAACACATATACTGTACTTACAGTTGATACTTGTAGATAATTACATGTTCAAAAAGGGACGACACATTTTATTGCATGGATGCACTGTCACGCATGAAAATGTGTGATCCTTTTTTGTATGTGTAATTATCTATAAGTATCAACTGTAAGTACTTGTGATTGTGGCTCTCATGTTACATTGGCTGAAAAGTTATTCTGAAGAGAGCAAGAAAGACATACTTGCTTTTTCTATCTCTTAAGGCTATGGTCTATGGTTTCAACTTTTATTTAGCAATATTAATTTTTTATGCCTAAACAAGAGCAGATATCAAAAATGTGTCTGGCAGTTTTGTTTAAAATCACCTTTTCCATGATGGCTGGTTTTTTAAGGCCGTAAATACTATGGTTTTAGTTAATTATGTAATTAACAGAAGTATGGTTAATTTACTTTGTAGTCGAAAACGTATATTTTCTTGCTTAGAAAAAAATTTAATGACAAAAACTATTTTAAACAAAACTGCTAGTCAGACTGTTGATATCTTCTCTCGTTTATGGTTAAAAAAAATAATTATCGTAAAAAAACTAGAAACTAAAGAGTGTGGCGTTAAAGTTTATGCAGCTATGGAGTTAAAAAAGTGAAACATTGTTCAAAAAAAATTAATCTCATAGTATCAGTTTTAAAGGGAACACTTTAAAAAAATAATTACTCTGCGTAGAATTTCTAAGGGGAAATAATTATATTGAACACTATGTTAATTGTATTTAATTTTTATTTCATCATCTTTAAAGTGTTATTTTAAAATTTGCATTTCACAATAAATATTATTAGCAATTTTTTTAAATTCTCCCCTTTTTTTTCCAAATTTTGCCTACTAAATTTTTCGTATAATAATTTTTGTTTAAAATAGTCATTTTTATAATTGGACCATTGAAAATTCTTTAATTTTATCATTGACTAGCTTTTGCTCATGATCACATTCATGTGGTTTTCAATTTTCAGAAATTGTGAATGGTGGAAAATGGCATTAAGAGGAGTCTTCACCAGTTTCAAATTTTCATTTTTGACGCATGGGAACAGCGGAGCGATAATTGCTAGAGTACTGCGCTGGACTGGAAGCATATTGCCTCTATTCACAGCGTGCTAGACTGACGTGCAAGGTTTTCCTTGTAGTCTTTTTCGTATGGGTGTTTAAGCGAAGACCCTAAAATTTTATTTTTCGATAGTATTTTAAGTAAAGGCCAACGTTTGCCTCTCGCTTTACACTTTACGAATTCATGTTTTTTTTTTTTATCACAGTTACAAAAGCTGTTTTTAGTCATTTTGAGAGGTCCAAAAATCATTTTTAACAAGCTTGCAGAATTTGTACAATTGTAGAAGCATTTTTTAAAGTGTGTGTTCTTTTCATACGTAAAACGTAATGAGAATAAGTTAAGCAGTTTTGCATAAAACAAATACACATGATACGCTACAATGCCGACCGTGCGCCAGGCGAGTGCCATCTTATTTGGCCCCCTGCCGTGTTTTGCCCCCCTTCGCCCACTTCCTATCCATATACATAGAATGTTTCATCAGAATTGTTTGCGGATGCACACACAGCAACAGGCCTATGTTTCATCACAATCAGATGAATGGTAAAGGAATGCATATGTTACAAACAAAAAACAAACATTTATTTGTGTATATTCAATTTAAGCTCCTTGCCTGCAAGCATGATAGGTAGAGATAATTGTATGTAGTTAACAGTCTGTGTACATTTTACATAGAAATGTGACAGCAGATGTAAGAATAAAGCACACGTCAAGGCTACTAACATAGATATGAGTAAGGTTTAAGGTCCTTTTAACTGGCGTAATATTGTGGTCTTAGAAATGTGAACTTTTGAGAATGATTAAGTTCTGTCCACGCACCAGGTTAGCCCCTGGCATGTATGCATTTTTCATGTAAAGATATAAATAATACAATGAGCCCTATTGCATTTTACTGTTGCATATGTGACGTTTGGGATGAAATATGCACACACCCCAGCAGTTCAGAGCTGGCGTGTGGACAGTATTTGCACTGTTTGTTAGTCATATGTTAGTAGTTGTACTATTGAGTTGATGAAGGATACAGAGTGATGTACTGTGAGTTAGCAGTATCATCTTGGTGACTTCAAGCAACTTGAGTAAAGAACGTTACTGTAACAACTGATGCTGTAGCCCTAGCAGTGTTACCATTTTACTTAATACATTTATTAAATAATTATACAGTTTTATTAGTGTATTATCAACTATAAACCTTTATTGTTTAGTACTGTTAATTGTATGGTTAAACTTGTTTATTCCCATGTTTTTTATTGTAAAATAATTAACGAATACAACCCAGTAAGCATTTTAACATAAAAATTTTTAAATCTTCGTTTGCTTAGCGTTAGCACCAGGAGCACTGTTTTATAGATGTAAATTTACTAAAAAAATTTTAAACTGAAAATTAAAAAGGACTGGTAAATGGCCTCTGGTGTTTCTCGCATGCCTGGGTAGGTCACTGCACGCTCAGCAGAACGTAGTGAGAAACAGTAACATATAAAGACCACGCTACACGTTTACGTGGTGTCTCTTTATGACCAGCGTTGAAGAAATGTTACTTATTTGATGTGAAGTTTCCATTCCCCATTTTAATGTCTCACTTGTCTCTTGTACTGCGACACAGGTGGGTGTTGAGGGAAGGTCCTTCCCCAAGGGTAAACAACTTCATTAGTCGCCTTAAAACATGTCTCTGTTGTACTTGTGTCATACCATACATCAGTGTCTGTTTGTGGCCTGTTTTGCAAAATGTTTTGGTTAGCTGACAATTTTTAGCAAGCATTATTTCTGCATTAGTTCTCCGCTACAGTAAATCTCACGTTTAAATTTAATTTTACAGAAATTTTTTTTTGCTAGTTTTCAGCTTAAAAATATGTATAACCAATATTTGTGAAGTAAAATTGTAATTATTAAATTACAGTGATACCTACAGTTGCGGCCCACATTACTTCCGCCTGGAAATAATCGACTCATTACTATAGAGGATATACCAATAGGTGTGTGTGTATCACGGTCTTATTGCTATTTTTTCATCATACACTTTACCAAAATAAAGGGTTAGGAGTATAATTTATAAGATATTATCTGCTTTCCATGTTTTCAGACACAGTAGACAATGCAGTATTTAACGAATTAGTGAAACCCTGGATGTTGTCAAATGCTTGTATAAATTCTGGCTATGTAAGAGGAACACTGTCTTACTGTTCCTAGCCAAGTCTTCTCTGGAGATAGGAGTTGCTGATAGAGTTGTAGCAAGCTTTTTAACCTTCACAGTTATACTTAAGCTACAGGCTGTCTGCTGATATGTTTATTTACTGGAGTCACGTGGAATTTGAGCTATCGTGAACCTGGGGTCTGATTACTGCTTTGAGATATGTTAACAAATGCAGTAGAACCCCTATTTTATGAACATTGGATTTTATGAGGCAGCGATTTAACGAGGTCGTTCGTGGGTTTCGTGAACCTCATAAAATCGTGGTTCTACAGTAGTAGGCCTATGTCATTATACTATATTAAATATACGTCTGGTTGCTATCATTGATACTGAATATACTTGGGACACCAGGGGATATCTTGTGAGGGACATTTCATTAAAATATTATTTTCAAATTGATGGACATTATAAAAAAAATTCACGTATACAAGAAACAACTTAAATTAACAACATAATTTTTTTCCAAGGCTGCAGGTGTGCTAATAATAAATTCCTGTTAAATATCCCAATTAACATCCAATGCCCCAAACATACTCAGTTGACAGAAATCATTGAGAGTCAGTCATTATTGCAGTTCATTGTTACTCTCCAATAGCAATAGTGTTTTTAGTCTGGCCTGGCGTGTTGGCGAGCAACGCCACAGGGGATGGACTGTCTTTAAGGGAGTTCACATCCTGAAAAGTTAACCATCGATGCCAAGTTACTTGGAAGCTTTGACCAGGAGAGTGTTGTCATAGTGCCTGTGAATTGACGCACCTGTCTCGTTACAGGTCACCTCACCTGGCTGGACGCGGAGGTTGTTCCGGTAATTGGCGGGGGCTTTGCCTGCCCACTGTGCGGCAAGCGTTACCGCTGGAAGAAGACGGTGCTTGCCCACATGCGGTCAGAGTGCGGTCAGCAGCGGCCGTTCCAGTGTCCATACTGCTCCTACTGCGCCAAGAGGAAGACTCACTTGAAGATTCATGTGACGGGCGTACACCGGATGGACTTTGTCTTCCCTCACTCTTAGACGTACCTGCCTCCTCGCACGTTGGTAGTCGTCGTCTGGTGCAGCACTGCTTGCTGAACTATGTGCCTTAATGCTTTGTGATGTAGCGACGGACTACTGGAAGCACCGTCAAAGAATCCAATGTTTCCACTGAAATGCCATGCAACACGTGTCATGTAAGGATTGAATTATAGCATATGATGGCTTGTTAAGTCTGTGAACACTAATTTGTTGAGTGTTTGTGGAGCCAATATTATGAAATAATTTTACAGTTTTGTTGAAAATA
The DNA here is from genome assembly GCA_003012365.1 of Medauroidea extradentata. Taxonomy (NCBI): domain Eukaryota; kingdom Metazoa; phylum Arthropoda; class Insecta; order Phasmatodea; family Phasmatidae; genus Medauroidea; species Medauroidea extradentata. The sequence continues at coordinate 4,915 of PNEQ01125785.1, read as the reverse complement.
GTTCTTTCTTTGTAGCCTAATTTTTCTAGATGAAACCTGTTTAAGTTACCTACAAAGTAGCTAAACACTATTTCCTAACATTGCTCATTTTGTATTTTCAGTATGGACGTTCATTTTCCTGTGAATTTTTTCTTGTTTTAAGCATTAAATCATGTACCACACATTTTTAAACGTATAGTTATTCACTACATGAAACATAAATTGTTTGGAATTAAATTAATGACTTTTACACAGCAATCTAATCCATCAACACCGTAACAGTCTAAAGTTAGGTACATATATTTTTTGACTTGGTCACTGTAGAAAATTTCTGATTTACACTAAGTGCTCCATGAAGAAGTAATATCTTGAGAACCATTGCATGACTATGATACTAATAACCTTTAAAAAACATAATAAATTGAGACTACCCAATACCTTTGGAATCAAGGGGTTTAGTGTTAAAATGGCAATATTAGGTTTGTTATAAGGAGTGCAAAATGCCTTGTTTTATATACAGGTTTGTCCAGAACAGGTACAAAATTTGTTATGCAGAGGTTTTTGTTACAAAGATGTTCTCTATATTGTGGTTTTACTGTGTCCTGCGTTCATTGTGGCAACTGCTGCCGCTCCCAATGAGCAGAGGTAGCATCTGCAAGATTTCTTCACACCTTCAGTAAATCCTATAAGCAGCCAGCCCAGAGTGATAAAAACTGTTCAAGGTCAGATCTTTGTTCTCAGCAGCTGCAACTTCACTTCATTTTCTTCTGTCCAGGGGTGGCCAAAATTACGCTGCATGCTTTACAATACTTTGGGGCATTCTGCCATATTTCTTAATGGGTTTTTATAGGATTTTTTTTATTTCATGTTACAATGTTTAATTCAAGGTACACATGATCACTGTGATGTCTTTTTAATTGATTATATATAAATGTTCAAATACAACTATCTGGGTTTTTCAGTACAAGTTTGCTTATTCATGTTTTCTCTGGTCCAAATTAATGCACTTATTCAGGAGTTTAGTGCAAGTAATTATAATACAATATTTTGTAGATTTAATAGTTTTACTCTCTAAAATGTATACATGTGTTTACAGGTGTATATAATAAGTGCTCTCTTACAAACCTTGTCTGTAAAACAGATTTCTTGAGAGTGTTACTTCAAGGCAATGTGTTTGGTGCAGGAACATACACTAAGGTTATACGTTGGCAGGGTGATAACCACAACGTACTTCTGTCTTGACATATGGGATGATAGTAAACTACGAAAGATCAGTTCTTGCCTGAAGAAATATAATTATTACCAGATTTGATCTTACATCTTACGTATAATTTATACTCAGTTTAAACCATTTGCCATTTGCATAGAAAATCACCTTGAAATATTATTTTGTGTAATTAGAACCACGTTGTATAACTGTGCTTATTTTTCTTACCAGCAAACAAAGTGAAACAAACAGGTATTCCAGAGAGAGATGCTTGTAACCTGAATGTTGTGTGTATTTACACACGCAGGTAGTACTATTTTGTTACAACCTGCACTGTACGTATGAAGTTTACGCTTAGTATAGATATGCTTTTCATCACTTTTAATTATAGTTATTATTATTATTATTATTATTTTTTTATTTACTGTAATTTTAACACTATTAAATCAGTATCATATTCATTTGTTCTCCCACAAAAGTATAGTTGTGTCTTATAACTGGACTATTCAGGATGTTAGGTGATTTGTGGGTGCGGACTGCACCATGTGAATTTGTGGCCAAAACTAAGAGGAAAACACTCATTGGTTTAAAGTCATCAGGCCTTTTGTTTATGAGAAATATGACACGGTTGTGCAACAACCTATCCTCCATTCCTGCTCACTAGTAGTTGGGGCATGTCTCATAAACTAATGGTCTGACGACTATTTACCAAATAGTATTATGCTCAGTTTTCATCACTTTTTCTGGTAATTCAGTACGCATTCATGAATTACTTACTGTGCATATTTTAATACTTGTGGCTAGTCATTACTGAATGTATTACAACCATTTAAATGTTTTAGTTTGGACAAGTTCCCAGTGGCTGAAGCTGCAGACAACTATTTTTAGTGTAGTATTTTGCACTTAGTGTAACTGGAACATTCAAATATTTTAGATGATGTTGTGAATTTCAATTAAAGGTTTTTAATGTTTTGCTTTGAAAAAAATTTATTTGTGTGTACAATACAGAACCAATAGCAGTGTTAAAAACACAATGTGACTAGAAGTACTACAAAATTTTAACTGGACAGTAATTTTTAATGACTTCGGCCATGTAAAGTGAGTGAAAATTTATAAAATTTCACAGTTATCTTTAATAATTTTCGTTGCTATTGTTATCAAGTTCATGAATAAAATGAACAGTTGTGGAAGTGAAAGATATAAAAATTGTGTTTATTTTTAATTGCCTTTCACTCTAGCTAACTCATGCTTACTTTAATAAATAACTGTGGACTTGTTGGTAGGTAATATTAGACATTTTTGTAGTATTCTTAATTAAGTTTTTAAAAATTTCACGAGCTGGTCCATGTAAATAATTTGTCATCAAATGAGAAGTGTGAATGAATAATATTTATAGAGGATTATTTTTACAAAGAACTAACGATATATTAGCTCACAGAAGTTGCTGTTCATTGTCTAATGGTCTAGAGAGCATCCATCTTTGAATTATGAGAGTAACACACAATGTGTATATTTAGTGTGTCTTACGTCATCTAGTGGTCAAATTGTAATATTCTATTGCAAAGATACATTCTGAAGATTTGTTTCATGTGAGATCTTGAACACAATATTTCGTATGAGAATACCAGATAATTTTTTTTGAAACTTGAAACAATTTTACGTTCTGCTTTTGAGAAATAATGCTTTCTCACGTCAAGATTTGTTGATAGTCGTGTGTACTAAACAGCTTTTTTTTATGATCCAAAGCGTAAAGTGCTCTCTCCACTAAGGTATTGGTTTCATGCTGTAATGCTGAAATTTTTACAATTTTTTAACAACTGTTATTGGATGGAGTACAAGAAAAATAATTGCTTTATGCACTTTAGCTTTAAGGTAATTGTTATTTTATGGCACAAAATATTTCTAATATTCATTTAATCAAGCAAGGTGGAACAGTTTTAAAACAATCACCTTCAAATTCCCAAAATTACTTCAGTAAAGTGCTGGGATAGTTCTCTAAACAGACCTTGGCCAATTCCATTTCTCCTTTTCCCTGTATACTTCTATTAAGGACATGAAACTGTTTTTTACCCACATTAAATACTGAGAAAGTAAACAAGGAACAAATCCACATTTTCTGAACTTTAAGCCATATTTAAAAGGTTTTTTCCATTTGATTTTTTCCTCTCGTATTAAATGCCAAAAAGTGTGGTATGCATGTAGCCAAACACACCTTAGACTTCACAACAAACAGAACAGATAATGTACTGTCATGAACATAGCCAAGTGAAAGGAGGGGTCTATGAGGTTCAGACTCCCCCCCCCTGTCTCATACCTTACGGAAACTGCTCCTTAAATAACATAATTTTACACCTTGAAGTCCAAATTTTTGCGGGGGAGTAGCCTGGACCATTCACTTTATTGAAAGAGAGGTGTGTTACCTTATAACATTACTAGGTTTGTGATCATCACCCCATCCCCCCCCCCCAAACATAAATTGTAACTATGGTCTGATTTGTTTTGTTGATTAGGAGTGTCAGACTAATATGGGAATGGGACCACGCCAACTGTTCTAGTTGTGTAGAGTCTGCAGGATATTTTCCTACACACATCACCTGTTATGTATGTTACAGGTAAACAAAGTCTTTGTGTGTGTACGCAGGTTTATTAACACAACATGTTCTCATCTGCATATAGTCTGTATCGTGTAACTTTTCCACAGTTAGACCTTTTACTTCTTAGAAATGTGCCTGGCAGTTCCATTGTTTGGGGCTTTAAACCTACCTGGTTTCCTGGAAAAGTACGGTCTACACAATCCTGTTTACTGGAATCCTTATGTGTGAGATAGGCTACCACTGAGCGTGGTAATATAATACGCACAATATGGCAATGTAGCATTGTGTTAAGTCCCATCTTGCACTCCACAGTTATCTTATCTTACTGTTACTATTCTGACCAGCATATTACAGGTGCAGGTTAAAATACTAAGCAGTCCAAACATGCTTCTACAATTACTTACTGTAACGTATATAAAATAATACCTGGATGTGGAGCACAAGAAGAGACTTGATCTGTGCAGTATTGCCACATTGTGCACATAAATTGTCACTGTTCTACATTTTACCATTTACAACAATATCTGTCTCCAATTTGGCTCACGATTCACATAGGGTACTTATTATGCATTTATTTCTTTGTTTCTGGACATCCTTTATGTATACGAGGGTTATTTTTTTTCAACCTCCGATCGGCTGTACTAAAATAAACGGGAATGAATTAGGAAATTATTTTTATGTCGGAAGGAACGTACATCTTTACATTATTTTTCCACATAATCGCTGTGCAGATTGAGGCATTTGTCATACTGATGTACCAGCTTGCCAATACCCTCCTTACTGTCCGGATTTGGCACCGAGTGACTTCCACCTTTTCCTATGTTGAAAAAGTGGCTGGGAAGACAACGCTTCAACACATATTATGAACTGCAGGACACTGTTACAACGTGGCTGAATAGGCAGGAGGTATCATACTTTGCAGATGGTATCAGCAAGCTGGTGCATCGGTACGACAAATGCCTCAATCTACACGGTGATCATGTGGAAAAATAGTGTAAAGATATATGTTTCTTTTGACATTAAAATAATTTCCTAATTCATTCCCGTTTTTTATTACAGCTGATTGGAGGTTGAAAAAAAAACCTCATATATATATATGTATATATATGTATATATATATATGTGTATATACACA
>PNEQ01125784.1:0-16061 GCA_003012365.1 Medauroidea extradentata | reverse complement strand
CAATCGCAGCTGCAAATAAATAATCGTAAAACAAATAGGGGTGTTTCTTTTGGTATCGTCATCCTGCAAGCTACATCTCTCAGTAACAACAATAACCCAAAGCACGTAAACCCGTTACACGTGTCGCAGTGTGCCAAGGAACTACATATATAACTCTACAGACGACACATACAACACGGCAGAGCGAAGCAGCACCATCCCATTCTGTTGCCGCGTACAGGGACATCGGCGACGTACTTCCAACATCTAGATAATAACTACAACAGAGCGACGTAGGAGACCCACTACATTCTGCCGCCCTGAACAGGGACGTAACCTCTAACAACTATATAAATAACACCCCTACGTAGTAGCAGACCCACTACAGTAGTCACAACAAAATTGATCTGAAGGTGTAATCACTGTCTCTTAAATGTAAGAATGTAATAGAATGAAATACGTAGTTTACGTGGTATGAAAACTGATTTCCCCCGAGCACAATCGTTGGTGACTGTGCCCTCAATAACATATTTTTTTTATAAAACCTTCGCTTAAAGTTTAGCACCATTAGGAAGAATCGCAACTGGTGTCCCAACCTTGAGGTAATATTGACAGAAAGAATCACTGATTGAAACTTCGATATAAATTATTTTTTGTTGATCATTCTGCTTTTCCAACTGTCTGCCTTGAGAAGTTTACGACCTTTAAGTTTCCCTCTTAATAATTCTGTTATCATATACAGTAAAAAAATACATTATGTAACTTTTTTAAAGCATTCATGTAAGCATCCATGTGATGCTGATAACATCTATTATCTCGGCTGGTTAGATAGATATCATGGCTGATCAAAAACAAAATGTTACATTATTTCACAACTTTAGAGAGTGAATTAAAAAAAAACTTAATTTCACATTGTAAGCATTTGTATGAGTATTCTATTGAAGGGTAAATCATTGCCTGAAGCTAAATGAATGATTGATAAAAAAAAAAAACATGTCACCCCTTTACAGTACTGAGAGTACGTATTTAGAAAAATCCTTAAATCATTTTTGCGGCCACTACCCAATCATCATCCTGAAGCAAAACTAAACAGAATATCTCAACGGGTTTTGTATACATAGAGGAGTTATCTAAAACCCATTCCAGGTCTTTTCACTTTCTAAGAGACTAAATTTCGAAAAACCCTTGAATCATGTTTTAAGCTACTTTTCGGTGTCTCTGGTACCTGAATAACACGATAAAATATCCTGCTGGGTTCATTATATATTGACGATTAATTGAAAAAACACAATCATTTTTCACCCCTTTTCACAACCTTAGGTAGGAAATTTCGAGAATTCGTGAATTACTTTTCAGGTATTTGAGTAAGAATCAATACTTAACAAAAATTGTGTCGACATATTTAAGATCAATAAGGTAGTTGTATATTGATTGTGAATATAAAACACATTTTAACCCTTTTTACCTTCTTAGGGCTGAATTCGGAAAATGTATTTAAATGATATTTTGTGTATTTACATTAGCACGAATTTAAAGCAAAGAGCACATTGAGATCTCAATTGGTATGATACGGAGGAATAACCGGAAACGCCTTTCACATATTTTCACCCCCTTAATTATCAAATATCAAACTGTCTTGAAGTCATATCTTAGTAATTTGTATATGTAGTCAATTTATGTTCAAATTACGATTATAGCCAATTGTGTTCTAGCTATACAGACAATTCATAAAATCATAATTTCCCAATTTTTACTGTTTGTGGGACGAAATTAAGAAAAAGGAAAATAAACTTTTTAGGTATTTACATAAGCATCATTTTAAAGTGAAAACCAACTCTTTATCCGAAAGGTTCGATAGTTATCGTTAGTTAATCGAAAACACATTTAAGGTCATTTCACCCTAATGCCGAAGAATCCTGAAATTTGATCGTATGATTTTTTTCTGTGTCCCATTGAAGTAAAAATCTCGATGATAGGCTGGCAGGTTCGAGCTCTAGCGAAGATTCTTCGAAAATACATTTCACCTCTTTTCACACCCTTAGAGGTCGAATTTCGAAAAATCCCTTCTTAGTGCTCGCCTACGACCACACAAAAATTTTTGAGGTTCAGTGGTTTGGGCTGCAGTTTGATGTGTCAGTCAGTCGGTGTTCTGTTTTATATATATAACACGTGACACTGGTCTTCACTGTAAGTTATTTTATTTCTGTAAGTCAGTTGGTTCACCTTTCTTGTATAAAACCGTTTTATGCAAAGTTTTGCTTTGACACGCCACTATACAAAAATTATGAAAGCTAGAAAATATTCATTACTGTGATAAATAGTCAGAATATTACTGTGATAAATAGTCAGCATATGTGTCTATAAAATAAACCATACGTGGTACAAATACAGGGACACCACATTAAGGCTTGGCGATGAATGATGCAGAGTTGTCAATGTGGAGAAGTTTTTTCTTTCACCAATGTTGTTTCTAAGCCAGAACGCGACCCAAACATAGTTGGTGCTCCATCCGTGTAAAATCCAGCGAGTCTCTTCTAATCTAAATTATATTTCTGAAAATAATCCCTGATTATTGTGATTACATCTTTTCTTTTATGTTGCCTTCAACTCATGGGATAACAACAATTCTTCCTTAATTGTGCTATCATAAGATGAAAAAAGTATAAAACCAGAAACTGACACAACTGAGAAATATAAGTACTTTCGTCAAACTGCAGATTGAAATATGGAGAGGATTTTACTGAAATTAGTTAGTCTTGTATGTCATTTGACATGTCATCGATCCACAACTTGACAGTGTTGTTTTATAGTGAGATTTCTGGCACATTCTTCGTAGCCTCCTCGCTTCAAACATTGTTTCCCTACTTTTCTCCCAATAGTATGAGAATTTTTTTTAACAATTACAATTAACTGAGAAACTTACAACTATTCTAATATTGTACCAGCTTTCACTTGTTTAATTTTCTTCAAGTTTTCTGATTTTTCCTGCAAAGTTTCTGGAGAACGATCATTTAAGTTTTGATGGACAATTTTTAAACACTGAAAATTTGAATCAGAGAAACTTTCACAGTTTCAATAAGTTGCAAGGTTTTTCACTGGTGAATCTGTTGTTTTGTCAACGTTAACAGATAGAAAAGGTGAGCAAAAAAATACAGATTGGGTAACAGGTTGACTAAGTATATGTCACTATTTATTATGTATAAATTCTACTATTTACTCGGTAAAGTGAAAATTACGGTTTAAATCAGTAACTGAAATGTAATTTCAACAGTTTCACATGCAGTCTACGTGTAACATATAGCGCACCACAGTTTCTAACACAAGCTTTCTTTTAATTTTTTGCTAGTTTTTTAAGAGAATTACTTTTTTTGATTGCACAGCATTGACTTTACTGCAGGTCTACATTTGTTCGGTTGTGGGTAGTTGAAATTTAGTAATGTACAGTTTCACTCATGAAATTACCCTCGCCTCAAAAATTCACACTCCAATATAAATAGTCTTTTGTTAAGAAAGGCCTATAAAAACTTAACACACATAACCGATATAAAAAAAAACAAGAAGGTACTTCTATGCCAAGCATATCAATCAAATTTTCAAATTGGGTTAGTAGTTCGAATATTGGCGTGATGTGCCAAAGGTCTTGGGTGTGATTACCGTTGTTAATATTTAAATTTTATTCTTTAATTCTTGCATTCATTAATCATGCAACACAATTCTTTAAAAAATCTAAATTACATTTTATGTAAAATTAACTTTTTTTAAAATGTATTTAAAACAAATTCTCGTTACTTATTTCACTGACGCAATCTTTAGGTTTTCCACTAATTCCGAATGAAGGAGTTTTAAAAATCTGAATCTGTGAAAAATCACTCGGAAACTGAATATTCATCGTTTTCTATTTAGAATGAAAGGCGTTCCAGCTTCGCAGGTTTTAATGCTTAGTTACTGAGAAGCATTACACAAATTATAGATTTAGATAATACCTCCTTGTTTACTTTGATTACGGTGAATCTTTATTTGATGTAATCACAATTATATTTCATCTTCGAAGTCACGGGAACAATACACAACAGAAAAGAGGATGGACTATCGCAACGCAAAGATGACTGCTGGCTACTGAGCTGCGACTTGTGTATGTAAACACAACTTCGTCTTCTCACATTACGAAGAAAACAAATGGTACTTTGTTATTTTTAAATCTTATAATTTTTTTCGCAGCTGATCCTGCAGGTAATATTTTCTGTTTGTGGTGTTACGTTCTCCAGTTCTCGGAAGGTGCCAAGTTTCGAATCACTCTCCCCATGGTTAGAAGCCACATATCTTACACCTAGACCACAGTGACTTACATACTGATTATACTTTATTTGTTTGTATGCATTCAATGTAACGTTATAAACTAATAATTTTACAAGGAATATTTTAAACATTTACAAGAGTTTGTACAACTATGAAGAAAAGCCTCGTCATATTTTCCAAAATAATTTACCGTGCAGGAACTGTTGGTATAGGTACAAAGACATGAACTAATGATTTTACAAGGATATTCTTTGTACTTTTAGAAGGACTTGCAAAAGTACAAAGAATACCCTTGTAAATTTTACACATTTTTTACAGTGCAATAACCAACTGTCATAAAATAATACAGATTAATAGACCTTAAACAAGGTTTCATTTGACTAGAACGAAGTATTCATTTTCTTGTTACACAAGCAAAGATATATATCTCCATAGAGATATAATTAACTATACACACTCAATATTTTATTACTTCACCAATGTTTCACCGAACATTGCAATGCGACTCTGCATTAAATGAGGCTCTTTTATTAAAGGTGTCCAGTCGGCAAATAGGACAAAGAAAGATTTCCAAGTGCCAATCACTATCATTCACTTCTGTTGCGGCTGCCATTCGCTGATGGACTTTTTGATTGGCTGCAGTGCTTGCCATGTTTGTAACCTGGCAGGTCATTTCGCCACTTTTTTTAAAAACGAACCTCAGGTTTTACTTAGTTTATTTCCATCATCTCGGTTTACATTTCCAGGGTGTTTCAGGATTTCAATCGCAACTCGTACTGTTCTTGTTCTGTAATTGTCTGTGTTGACTTTAGCTTAGGTTTTATTAAAATATAATTTATTTTTGCAGACGGCGAATGCTCTGCTATTGTTAACCTTTTTGTCGTGTTTTTATTAATGGATATATAATTTGGTTATTGTCATTATCCTCCTGAACATTCTGTCTACATAAACTTAACCACGCCAGCATGGTGCCTTAAAAACCCCTGCCAGTTATTTTGGATGGAGTCATGACAACAGTTTGGTAAACATATATTTCAAATTGTGATCATTAGTGTTTTATGAGTGGCATGTGGAGATATGACTACCAGAGTAAAATAGTCAATGAACTATGTTAACTTAAAACGAAAGTGGTATGACTGTTTCTCTGTTTGTACGTTAGGACTAGATGGCCGCCTGAAGAACTCTGCCTACCTACATCTTAGCCACGGAATTTCAGTTAAGAATAAATACAAAATACTTAATTCACGATAGATAAATAAATAAATGAATTAATTAATAAATAAATAAATATCATTCGTGGAGGGAACTGTAGTGCAAACTTCTACCTGGGCGCCCGTAGCCATCTACATACCCTGAAAGATGACAAGAAATGAGGCCCTATGATGGAGAAGCAACGGAACGAGAGGGTGAAAGAAACATGAGATAACCGAGAAAAATCCACTGGCAAGCGGCAACGTCGTTACGTTTCCCACAAGCAAAATATCAGAGATTGACCACGTCAAGAGACGAAACCGAATCGCTATAGTGACAGGCGAGTAGTATGACCACTCGGCCACCGCAGGTGCTTAATTTTCGATAGAACAGTTTAAAACATAACTTATTCATAAAAAATATTCTTGGTAAAATTGCTATAAAAAATAAATTTTAAAAAATTTCTCTGCGTAATTAATTTTCTTATATATAACAAATTACATCAACATTTTATTATTTAGTACTGCATTTGAAAATACTGAAAATGTCTTATTTTACAATATTCTTTCATAAGATGTACATAGAATATATATTGAGGCTTTTATCTGTAAAAGTAATCTCTTTAGAATAAATTATTTTAACACTTATTTCGCTTTGAAACTCCACAGCTATAATCTTGGTAGGTGGACTTAAATAATAATTTTTGCGGTAGGCTATACCGAACATTATTTAACCCGATTAAATATAGTAGTACTTTTTTCTTCATAAGACCGGCTCTACTGTAATTTACAATGCCTATATCCTGGTATTTTTCTCTAATTCTGGCGAGGTAAACATTGTTTGTAAACATCTCGAGAAACATCACTCGAAAAGCGAGTATTTCCATCGTAAAATTATTAATACAGCGAATGTAGATTTTTTGTAACTGCTGTCGAACATGCATAGCACATTATGGTTGGAACACTTGTCTACGGTGTGGGAGGTTGCGGGTTAGAATCCCAAGTAAAGCACTGGTGTCAATTTAAGTTCAATCATGTTAGTTTATAGTTTCCTGATACAATTTCAGGCATGAAAAATTGGGGTCCTTACTAACTTATGGATGTATTTTATCATTCAATAAAAAAATTGCTACTTTGTGTAATAAAATCAGGCAAAGCCGTGGTTATCTTATTCACTCAAGAGACTAGAGATTGAATAAACATTTTAACACATTAATGCTGAAAGTCAACATTTGATCCTGGACATATATAGTTTTAAGGAGACAACTAAGTGTCTTAGGCAAAAACTATAAAATTAATTTTAGAAATTCAACCCAAAGCTGTTTTGAGAAGACGCAAATGTGTTTTAATCATGCTTGTGTATATTTTATACCTGTTCAGATACTGATTTGTTTTTTGACTCAGAATTATACCAACATATATATAACTTTCACGATAAATAAATGTCAGGGGTTTTGGGGTCTTCTAAGTTTCTTAAAAAGCATGATAGGTACTTGTTTTTTTGTATCACTAATAATTTAAAAAAACAGGAGTTAATGAAGAGAAAGTTAAGAGACAACAGTTGTAGAGTGGAAATTCTGAATTATCTAAGAGCTAAAAAACTCCGAATTTAGTTAGTTACTTCGATATAACCATGTGCCAGTGCCTATGTCTTACTGTAAGAACTAAATCCCTATAATTGTCCTAATAATTTTTATGTTCGTTGAAAGATTGCATGTCCCATATGTAGCTACAGTACACATACTCTTGCATAGCTGGTTTTCCCTTTCTTCTCGAAAGCATATTTTTGGCACTTAGATCGTTAAGAAATTCCTTTCTACAGTTTTCCAAAAAAGTGTGTTTTGCAATGATGATACGTACAGCGGTAAGACCAAACTTTAAATTTACTCGGGTTGATATGAGAAACGATAGTTTCTCATACTGTCAGTTTTATGAGGGGCAGTCTTGAGTGTCGGATCAAAATGATAAATATAAATTGCTAATAGTCAAAACTATTTCCAATAACTTTGTTTGAATTTGGTAGTACAATTCACTGTATGTGCAACTGAGAAGTTTTCAGCAGCTACTTTTTTAATTTTTAAGATTCTTTACATTCGTGGTGATTACAAACAATATATGTGTGGTTCTTTCATGCCCGATATCATGTCGTCAACAATTTTTGAACGTCCACTTTATTGATTAATAAGTTGTTTCTTTATCTTATAATACTACGAATGCATTTACTGTGGCTATTGTTGAATACACTTATTATGCCAGTGTAATGCGATCCCTTGTATTATTAGATGACAAGTTTAATAATGATTTGATATTTTTGATATTGCTATCAATTTTATGATTCCTTTACTTATAACATGTACACCATGAATTAGTCGCCAAGAGAAATACTATGCTCCAACAATCATAATGATTACAAAAGAATTAAAGTGTAAAACCAGTAACAAAATAAATACAAAAAACTGCTAGGATAACAGATGAAAATGATGCCCCCGCACTTCAAAAGCATTACAATATGTTCGCAAATATGGTTATTTTAAAGAAACTATTCCGTATGCGCTCATTGTGCCAATGTACAAAAAGAAACACATTTAGACAAGGACGGAATATTACTATTTCAACAGCATTTTCATTAAAAGCACTGTTTCTAAGCCCTATTACATAACTAAAAATGGCCATTTGAGAAGGCCATACTTCGAAATGTACTAACCGAATGTATGAGAAACTCAGATTGGATCATGCAGTTAACTTCGCTACAGACGTGTGGACGGCGTTGTAGTGTATCACTCGTATATTTTTTTTACGCAAAACCGCTTAACTTATTCATATTACGTTTGTCTATGAAAATAACATACACTTAAACCAAGCTTCAATAGTATTAAATATTCAGTACGGTTATTAAAAACACGATTTTTGGGTGTCTCAAAATTGCTAAAAACAGCTGTTTTACACTGATGTAACTCCGAAAATATCACATACATTCGTGAAGAGCAAAACAAGAGGAATGCGTTGACCTATATTTCATACTATCAAAATATAACATTTTTGGGTCACTCCTTAAAGTAGCGTAGGAGAAAACTACAAGGAATAACCTTGTATGCTAGTAGGACGCGCTGTGAATAGAGGCGATATAATTCCCGTTGAGCGTGGTACTCTGGCTCATATTGATCCGCTGTTCCCGTACGTCAAACGTGGGAATTTAGAACCTGTGAAGACTCCCCTCAAAGTCCCAAAGTAAAAAGAAATCAATGGAAATATTTCACGCAAGTTCAGTGTTTGGCTCGTTATGGAGAAGCGTTACTTGATGTGCGCGTCAATGTCGCCCTTATAGTTCCGTCACTTGCGAGTCTGTAACACACAGGTACGCTGCGTTCTTACTAATCAAGAGAACAGTAGCGAGGACAAGCGTGTGTATGCCGAGCTCACTGGTCAGTTGTCGCCCAGCTGACAGTGAGACGTCAATTCCGCTTGCAGCGCGTGGGACTGGAGAACTCCTCTGTTCCTGGGCAAACACACTGCAACCCTCGCCTGTTGCCTCTGCCCGCCACCCATACCTTGCCAAGCTTTGTACATATGATGTATAGTAGACACGCAGAACTACATAGTTTACAGACTATGTTTAAAATATAATGATTTACTTTCTAACCATTCCCTAAAAAATTTTGATAGCTTGATAACTAATTTATTCTAGTACTATCATTTAGATAAAATATCTAAAGGTTGTGAAAAAAATCTGTAAACTTAAAACTGATAGGCATCTCGTAAATTAAGCAAAAACATATTATACTGTCACTTAGAACGAGTGTCCACTAAACATGTGCCCATACCGTGTCTCAACCACTCTGCTCATTTAACAACACCCGTCGCAATGGACATTATTTTTTCCATATTTGGTTTTTACCAACCTGTGTCCTTAAACGAGAATACGCTAATAAACGTCACAATGCTATCAGTATCACACGTGTCCGTAAACAAGCAAAAAATTCCCAACCTCACACTTAAAAAATTAACTTAATTAAATAATTAACCTTAATGAACTACCAACATTTGAAGAACTGTCAGCTTAGTAACCATCATGGTGGGTTTGACGACGGCTGGTGAAACCGGCCACTAGGTCGCCATCGGTAGCTTAAGTACATATGTAGTTAGCTTGTAGGACCTATAAATGAACGAAAATATGTTTTAAGGTGGTTTAGTGAATGTTCACGAATAATACGATGTAAGAACGTAGTATTTTTGTCGGGCGAGAAGCCTGGAAGAGTTTATCAAGTAAAAGTGTCGCCAAAGAACTTAATTCATGTAGGGAATAAATTATGCAATTATTAATTATAAGGACTTCTAAACATATGTTTTCAACATTTTAAATTTAATAACATGTAACAAACACTCTATTAATGTAAAAAGCATTGGTTATGTGTCAGAGAACTTTCAGTTACTAATAGTAATACGTACATTTTTGGAGGTTGGCTCCAGCATTTTGTACAGTACACAAGTACGTATGTATACTTTAAAAGATACTCTTCACTGTTTTAACCTGATCTAATAATACAAGTCTGTCAGACCAGCAACTCAAATACATCGCTTCTGCAGATTTCGACACACAATTATTCTTAATCAGTCGCTAAGATACTACTCTTCGAATTTACGTACGCTCGGAAAAACTGTTTAACATACAACGACTGAGTATATCTGATCACTTGACCAATACTACCCAATATGTTATACTTACTACGCTTTTGCAAACGTTTCTATTTCAGTGAACTAAACAAATTCACTGATTCATTTCTACGAATCAAACTGAAATTTAATGTAGAATTAAGAAAAATAAATAATTGGAAACTACTGATATCTGATTGGCTTGTTAGTTATAGAGTAAAATACTATTGTTAATATATTTAGTTTACAACATACTCTTAGATTCAAATGCATCGACTCGTTTACTTAAGGGGCTATCTATAGGTTTGAATTTCTGTCATATTATTAATATTAGACATACTGTAGAGAAGTTATAACTCACTGCGGTAAAGAATATCACACTCTACCTACTAAAACCTTAACAGAGTCTTCTGGCTACACCCATGAGGTGTACATTCCAATCGGAATAATTACAACCTTACAAATAATTCAATAGTGCACACATAACCAGAATATCACAAGGACAACTTAACTGAAAGGCAGGCTTACAAAACGTCGTATTCAGTTGTTTACACCTCAGCAGTCTAGCCAATCTTATATCACAACAGTACCTGGTCCTTGCTTTAACCTTATTACCTGAGCTGTGTATAAATTTAGCAGCCAGTAACAATGGTCCTTATTTTGCATCTTGTCGACTGAACTGTGTACATTTTTCCGTTTGAAACTGGGTGGTCTTCCCTTTTCTGTTCCAAGTCACTGTGTGAAAAAGTTTTTTATTTCTCCCTGGACCTCGTATCGGGTGGTCAAACACATGGTCCTCGTGAGATATAATAAATCCACCCTTGCCATACACAAATCTTACAAATAATTTTATTTCCAAAATTTCATTGTGTGTATAGGATCACAAAAATTTGTAGAGGTCCTCATAATGACTTTAAACTCGGCGGTCCTAAGAAGATACGCTAGTCCCGTATAGGTAGGGGGGTTGTGTGTGTGTGTATGTGTCAAACATATAGCTATGGTAACGCTAGACTACTTTCTGTTAAGAATAACAGTTTATAGCTGCAACAATGTCTAACATTACATCAATATCCGGAGCACTCTTTTAACGAATAAGAATATTTTTATCATAAGCTTGTTATATCAACAAAATAAGGCCATATCTTAGTAATCAATCAACTAAGAGAAACACCCTTTTTAATGATTTGTGGTTAAGGAGGTCCTTCAATACATTTCTAATAATATTTATATGAACTTTCCAATTTAGTCCATTATTAAGTTGCAAACCAAGAAATTTAGTGTTTCTCACTCTTTCCTGATAGTAATTTCAGTTGCAATGTCAAATGGATCTATTTCATGCCCATTCTTATCTTGCTCCAAACATACGCAATTAGTTTTTACCAGTTATCCGTAAAACAAGACAGTAGCCTATCTAATACAATGTTGGCTGTGAGTGGCACATTTCTGCAATATTTTCCTTTTAATATTAAATTCGTGTCATCTGCAAAAAAATTCACTATACACCTAAACATCATGAATTTAAGTAATTAGGAAATTCATTTACGTAAATTAAGAAAAGGATTGTTCCAAAAATAGAACCTTGGGGAACACCAATGTGTATATCATGGAGTTCTGAATTAGCCTTCATTATATTGTAACAAATTGTTTAGGAATCATTAAGCAAGTTTTAAACCATTTATTTGCTGTGATGACAATGACAGTTTGTCACAGGTGTTACATGATATGCTGCACTGCCAGGATTGTACAGGTCCAATCAGAGAACACAAACAGACAGATACGAATGAAACCAAACTAAACACTGTATTACATGATTCACCAGCTGAGAGAGTTATGCCCTGTCTCATATGTGTTAGTATTCTTACATATAGAGAAGTATTGAAACCAGAGTACTGTATGAAAGGCCTAGCCACAATCAGACAAGCAGCAATTGCAGTGAGGATGCAAGTAATGCGTGAGGCTGGAATGTTTTACAATGTAAGGAAGTTTGCCCATCACACCACAAAGTAACATTCTTGGCCAATTACTGACCAACAATACACTGCTTCCTTCTACCTAGCTTTCACAAAGTAAGAAGGGCTGACCAAAAATAAATAAAACTGCAATATATAAGCTGCAGTTATGATGTCACCAAGATGGTTACTGTCTTATCTCAAATAATAAATCAAGGGACGAAGTGGCCCTCACTACAGCATACCTACAAAATGGAGTCATCAATCAGCATATATACCAAACAAAACTAGTGACATTAATTAAGTATTCAAAAACTGTCCAGTCTAAGTAACAGAAAATGACTAGTTACTATACATATGTATAAAAAAACTTACATATGTACAAGCTCTGTATATCCACCAGAGCCTATTCGAGGTTGAAAGGTGTTGTCCTAGCTTCTGTAGATTACCATCAGCCTAGTACATTACAGAACAACCCTACAATATATGGTGACTTTCTTCATTGTTAGCATGTAACGTGTTTAAAGCACATCGCTGTCCCAAACACTATGACGATGCCAAAAACAAACAAACATATTCTCTCTCTCACACATACCTCCACTGCAAGCACATAACTGAAGAAACACAAACCACAATGCAGCCTTCTTGCACGTACCAGCAACTACATTAAAAAACTGCTTCCAAACATAACATTATAAACAACCTACAAACAAAACTAATTATTTCAAAAGTTCTAAAATGTAAGAATACTGTGAAAACTCATAGTGTGAAGATGTACAAAGAGATTTTTGTATGCGTGTGTGTGTTACAGAAGACAGAAGGGGGAGGAGAAGTGTTTGCGCTCTGTTGGCTCAGTGAAAGGAGGCAACATGGCGTGACATGCAGCAGAGCGAATCTGCAAGGTGCAAGCATTGTTGGCGATGCCAGTCCCTTCTTGAATGTGACAGGATCAGAAACATCATGAGTGTGGTTGTATTCATCTTCTTGCAGATCACGGTGAGTGTCTATATCAGGGAAACCAAGAAAACCCTTCCACCCATCCATCTTGTTTCACCAACAATCAGTCTCACTACTGTGCATCACAAAAGCATAATTGCACTATATTCATTTATTTCATACTATAATCATAAATTAAGTAATTTATCACCTAGCAATGTCACTGCAGAAACTATGGTTTTTCACAACTTTGATACAATATTAATAATTATAATCAAAAACACATTTTATTATTATCAGCCCTTTAGGGTTCCAATTAAAAAATTTATTAAATTGCTTCATATGCTCTTGAAGTGAAAATTATGTTGACAGCCAGTTCGGTTGTAGCTATACATAGTGATGATTTTTAAAAAACACATTTCCCCCATTTCTACTACTTCCGAGGCAGAATTTTGAAAAATCACTTTTAGTGTGCTTACCTACATTGTGAGGGAAACCCACACAAAAACCTTTACGTTTGTAGGACTAAATATTTTGGCAAATAATCCATTAGTGTTTTAAACTTTGGTCTAATTTTTAAGTCTACCCTCCTCTTGCCTAGATCTATTGTCTTCTTTCCCATCTAAATGACTGATGGCTACACATATCATTCTAAACCAGAAACTTTTATATTTTTCAGATTATCTTCACACAAGAAACACTTTAAAAATTATGAAAATGTCAAATTACCTTCTTACCACTTGATGAAAGTATGGTATGTTTAGTGAAAATTCAGCAGCTTAATAAATAACACAAAACCAAACAACTTTGTTAATGGTGTTCAAGTGGGAAAATTTGTACAAGTTTCTTAGTAGAACATTTTCTTACAAAAAAAATTATCTCTGCCAGATTTCCCATAGTAGCACACCCACTGAAAGCCAATAAATATGATACAACAAAATAATTTACAGTGAAGCTACACATCATTGCCTACAGCTTGATGGAAAAAAAAAAAATACAGTTACAAAAAAATTGTGCATTAAAAAAGTTTTGAAACTTGTAAATGTATTGCTACTTACAATATTTTGTAGTGGGTTGTTACATGCTTCAAGCCATAGCCCACGACACGAACCTTCACTGTTAATTATTTAGTTCCATTATGTATAATGGCTTTAAAGGTTGTATGAAATAAAAACAGGCAAATTTTGTCTTGTACAAAACTAGAACTATTTCATTCAAATATGATACATTGATTTTCACGACTGATGAAAATCTGATTGATATGTGATAATTTTTAATTAGATATTTTGTCTCGGAGATTTGCATACGAACAAATTTTACACTATTAGATTTATGCAGAATAATGGGTACTTTCTGTTCTGTAGCCAACAACGCCCCTGGCATGGCTAAGCACTAAGATAATTTCAGTGTCTGCTGAATAGCATTTCTTTTTCTTTTTTTTTGCATTTTCATCTGTCACATTCATTATTTTAAAATAATAACAATAGCCTAGTATTCTGGACAATATAACAAAAAAAAACCTTAGACTTTTTTGGACAATCATTTGAAGCTTTTTTTTTTTATTAACTGTTTGTGTATCTAACAGCAACCATTTGAAAATTTTCTGTGAACATTAACTCAAATACTTAACACATTTAACCAATACACCAAAATAAACACTTGAGATAACTACTTTTCATTGATAGCCTGTAACATTTAAGTATTATTACCATTTTTCTTAATATCACGAACATAATTATTTTAATTGATATTACTGTTGTTTAAATAATATAATACAATTGTACAAAATGCATTAATTTACACATTTAAGAAAAATCCTATGTAGCAGTTTGTAGCAGGCAACATAAAATAAATAAAAACACCATTTATATAAATGTTTTATTATAAACATGTAAAAACTATATATATTATATATTTTTTTATTTTTACATTGTATAAAAACTGCAGAAATAGTTTTGAGTATGCAAAGTGAACTTATGAGTCGTTGCAGCACTAATACATTGTATTTATTACAGAGCTCCTTACTAAACTCTCAATAAAATTTAAAAGTAAAGAAACTTACAAGTTGTACAGTTTAAATAAATGAAGACTTAGTACACAACTAATGAGAAATTGTGATTCATATAGCACAACCAATATTAGTTCTCTTACCAACACGTTTTCTATCTTTTCTGGATATTTCAAGTCCTAAATAAGTTATAAGACATAATTATTTGAATCTTTACACATTGTACAGTTTACATGAACTTATACATTGTGCAATACTTAATAATAAAACTAACAATATTAATGTGTGCAGCATACACTGCACTGCAGACTTCGCATAATTGTTTTCTTTTCTTGACTGTACTAAATCTTATATTCACAGACATTTCAGATCAAAAAGTCTAAATAAAAGTACATATGCAGTTAGTTACCACTAGCACAGTTCATCACTGTAAAACACACAGTGCAAAATTTTACTCACTGCCTGTATTTTGCTGAAAATTACAAATTTAAAAACCCCCGAGAAAGCTAACCACCCAGTTAATTACAAATGGTATGTTTTACATAAAATTATGCATTGTATAAAACGATCATATTTATAATGAAACCCTCAGTAAAAATATTATACAAAGAAAAACAAAGTGCAAACATACAAGTTGCTAAGTAGTTACGCGCAAGAGTAGTGTGCGTGTAAGCGCATGCATGGGTCAGCAAGAAATTGCCACCACTGATTGCTGGGTGGGGAGGAAGGGAGGGCAGGTCAACTGTCTAGCCACCCTCCCACCAGGCCAGGGTATGCTTCAATGCAAGAGTGCGCGGGAGGAAATAGGAGATGCTAATAGGGTATGTTTAGTGGGGTGGAAGGAGCGGATAGGAGAGCCTACAAGGGTATGCTTAGTAGAGTAGAAGGAGGGGATAGGAGATGCTACAAGGATATCTTTAGTGGGGTGAAGGGAGGGGGAAGGAGAGGCTACAGGGGTATGCTTAGTAGAGTGGAGGGAGGGGATAGGAGAGGCTACAGGGGTATGCTTAGTAGGCTGGTGGGGAGAGGATAGGAGATGCAACAAGGGTATGT
>PNEQ01125783.1:0-14149 GCA_003012365.1 Medauroidea extradentata | reverse complement strand
CCTAGCAGAGGCTTTCCAGGATATGGCAGACACACGCCAGGATCTAGCAGAGACTTTCCAGGATATAGCAGAAACACGCCAGGATCTATAAGAAGCTTTCCAGGATAGCATAAATACGTCAGGACCTAGCAGAGGCTTTCCAGGATATGGCAGACACACGCCAGGATCTAGCTGAGACTTTCCAGGATATAGCAGAAACACTCCAGGATCTATAAGAGGCTTTCCAGGATAGCAGAAATACGTCAGGACCTAGCAGAGGCTTTCCAGGATATAACAGAATCACACCAGGATCTAGCAGAGGCTTTCCAGAACCTATCAGATACACGCCAGGACCTAGCAGAGGACAACTCAATGCAATCATTGTCGCAGCTGGTTACAAAAGTACGGTTTTACGGCATCGTATTGTGACAACCAAACTGAAGGTAGCTATGGTAAATTTGTGTTACGCTTTGAACATAATTCAGGTGTCCATATGTTGTGAATGCTGTAGTTATATGATTAATGACTAATACAGAAATTATAGAGGCACCTATTTCTCAAGTCACTGCTGATAACTTATCTAAGCAAGATGCTACTGAGAGGGTAGCTATAATAAATATGAAATAATTGTTCTGTAAGGAGCGTGTACGTTTTTGACAATCTTAATATTTTGTCCACTCCGAAGGTTGTAGAAGCTGGATACTTAAACAATTTTTTATGATAGTCATATGGTGATGAGGCAAACTGTGTTTTAATTCTGAAGGCAGTAAAGCAAGGTAAGCTGGTAAGCTATACATCTTGAAATTAACAAGTTCAGGAGAGTGTTTATGATCAGTGTAACATAGTATAAAAACATTTGACAAGTGTGTAAAGAAGCAATGCGTAATCAGACGTAGAAGACAATAATATTTTTAAAAAATGGACGTTTGCAAGATTCTAAGACTTGCCCGAAACGAAAATGACGATTAAGTCTTTAAGTATTCTCGTGCGAAAAGAATATCACATTTGGAAGTGATTTATATTAATGTGTGCGGCCCAAATAATCCTTAGTTGATGGTTGTAAGTTTAAGTATTACAGCAAATAGCAAATAGGTATTGGTAAAATACTACTACTTTGAATCCTACGCCATTTACTTAAAAAAAATTACAGCAAGTAAGTAGTATGATTATGGGGTGGAGGCTCCTCATCCTCAAGTATTAAGCTATCCGCCATCTTGTAACCCGACACCCGCCGCCATCTTGGAGGTAAGGTAAGTGGGTTTTACGTCTCGTTGCCAGCGAGGTCATTATATACGGCTACACACAACTCGATACAATGACAGCAGCTGGGAGAGGAGTCGGCCATGACCTTTGTTGAGGAACCCTCCAAGCAGTTACCGCAAGCGATTTCAGAAAAACATGGAAAACCAAGATCATGGTAGCTGGAGCCGGGAATCGAACCCGGGTCCTCCCGATGCAAATCCAACGTGTTACCGTTGTGACACCACGGCTCCTGACGTCTTGTATTTCACCTTGACCTTAACCACGAAAATGACCCTTTTGATCCTCAATAAAGTCCGAAACTTCGCAACAATCCCCCGAAATTTCCCTTATGCAATGTCCTAAAATGACAGGAGTCAACACGCATCCTCAATGCGGCTAGATGACCCCAAGAGTTATGGGCCACAAAGAAGGAAGGTGCAATTTACTAATAGCAAATAAATCGATATTATTTAATGGAAATAGTTACTCTTTAATTTTATATTTTTATGTAATTTTATTTTCTTAAGTTAATAATTTAAATAACAATTAAATGTAACATTCTTTAAAGCATACGTTATCTTTCTGTATAAAATCAATTTATATAATTAAAAATTTCATTAATATAAATATATTATTTTTAATATTCATATTTTACTTAAATATACGTTATAATAATGGAAATTCCTCACACCCGTATCGCATCTTACAAACACCCGATCGTATTCCGATAAATTCAATCTAATAATTTTTATCGAATATATTAAAAATCTAATTCAATGCAATATAACTTATGGAAGTAAATTTTCTTTAATAAGAAGGAGAATACTATTTTTGTGGCGAAGAAAGAAATCTCAGGTTGCTTTAAAAGTCGGGGTCAAAGGTTAAGGTGGTAACATCACCCATGAATACTGCTGGTCGTGACAAAAATAAATATAGCTGAAGAACCCGGACTGACCCCGATGAAGATAAAGACCCTTCAGTTCTTAGGGTCTGATGTAGTCAAATAAATTGTTCTTTATTGACATACTACTTTCATTTCTCTTCCAAAATTAGGACATCTCTATGCCCGTATAGCTGTTCCTAGGCCTAAAAATATTTTGTACCATGACATAATATGAATATTTAGCTCTCTACGGAAGGTGGATTGGACGCAACGAGTTATATAGTAAACATAGAGGGGCGGAAACAGCAATTTCCAAGGCTCTGTGGTGAAGCCCAATTGAATGTGGTATTTTGACCCTAGATGAAATGGCGGACTATTATATCCGGTCGAGAGACGAGAGCGATTATGCTAATTTAAACATTAATACTGTATAATATATTAGAATAATTATTGGCATTTTTCCCCTGTGTTTTCCGGGAATATAGTGGAGCTAAAAATTAACGGATTTTATGCGAACATATGACGGATTTTCAACTTAATGTTGGCCACACTGCTGTTCGCCATGTTTTTTAGGGTCAAAACAGCCGTTCAATTGGGCTTCACTTTGGAAGCGTTTCCGCCACTCTATGTTAACTATATAGCTTGTTGATTGGACGTGATGCTTTGTTGATAATATTGCCAGAACGGCCAGACAAATATATTGATAACGAGAAAAGATAGAACCACCAGCAGCACTCTGCAAACGAAACCGAACTCTCATTTCTATGCAAAGTGAAGAGCCTCTCTGTATGTTCGCAGAACAGAATATTATGTGGTTGCTAATATTTACATGTATGCCTACAGCAGAATGAGGGCATACAGACTTACTTTCATGATTAGTGTGTTTCACATAAGTGAGAAGACCGTCTAAAAGCTGATAATTTTCTAGCGTGGTACTTGAGATGTGTGACATTGATTTCGTCGAGTTAACCATCATAGGGTGACGGATACTTGAGTTACCACTGTAATATCTGAGACAGAGTGTTCACCCCACAATGATAACATGGTACTACTGAAATATTACTGAAAATTTTGATGAAAGTGCTGGGTTATCTCTCTGCACTATAAAACACATATACATATAGTGAAAACAGCTTGTTGGGTAGTATCCTGATTGTTTGTATTCAGGTGAATATTAACCTGCAAAATAGAATTATGTTTGTAAATTGTATGCCAGCAACAAAAGTAAGTGAAGGATATAAATAGTGCAGTAAAATGGTAAGTTCTAAGTTAGGTGTATATGTGTCTAGTATTGAGGTCTAAAAATGAAGTTTAATAGTGAGGTCTAAAATAAGGTCTAAACACGTGGTCTAATTTGAGGTATAAAGTCAAATCTAATATTGAAATATAAAATCACATTTAAAAGTGAGATATAACGAATATTATGGTCTAAAAATTAAGTCTAAAAGTGGGGTTTTATATTGAGGTCTAAAAATGAGATCTCAATTATTTATAATATTCAGGTTTCAATTTAGATCTAATATTCATGTAATACTGAGGTATAACGCTGAGGTATAATGCTGCTCTGAAAAAAAAAAAAAAACTTATTTGTCAACACAAAATAATTTCTTATAATGGACCTTACCAAATTTTTTTGTGGTGACCGCAAAAAATGTTTGCTGTACCCAATAAAGTTTTGCAGTAACTACATAAAAATTTTTAACCACTATAAAATAATTTTGTGAGGTTTATATTGACAAAACATTTTGTAGCAACCACAAAACAGTTTTTTTCTGTGTGATGTCTCATGCTGAAGCCTTATTCTGATTGGCTGATTCACAGCATTTTAACATATGTATACTGATATTGAAACCAGTAGTTGGATAGTGTCTTGAATTAGTAATCTGATTGATGGTATCATGAGATAGTATCATGTAAGAATTCGCTAACTGTTCGTCACTGTTCGCGAACTGTTCGCCAAAGTTTGCTAGCTGTTCACCGATGTTCACTAGCTATTCGCCAATGTTCACCAGCTGTTTGCAATGTTAGGATCCACTTAGGCCTTGTCAGCGAGCTGTTCGCCAGTGTTCGCAAGCTGTTTACCAATGTTCGGAACCATTTTGGGCTATATCGTATCGGCGAGCTGTTCGCCAATGTTCGGCAGCTATTTGCCAATGATCGGAACCACTTTGGCCGTGTTGGCAAGATGTTCGCCCATGTTCGCTACCACTGCAACAACAATAACGAGCTGTTCGTCCATGTTAGCCACAACTTCGGGCACAGAGACGAGTTGTTTACTAGTGACTGCGACCACTCTGTACATGGTGACGAACTGATCGCTCATCTTGGCGAGCACTTCTGATTGGCTACCTACACTGTAAAAAAGTGAGTAATATTACTCATCATATGTATGGTAATATTCCCCAATCTTGAGAGGAAAATCTGATTTCCGAACATGTGAGGAAATTTTCGCAAGTTAGTGTATTCGCCACACAAACCACTCGGAAGTTTCACTCGTGCGTTATGTCAAATTGTCCTAGAGGGCTTGCACAAATACGTAATGAAAAATAACATTACCAGTTGAGTAACTTTCCTTGACACGTGTTGAGTAATTTTCCCTCACTTGTAGAGGTAATTAGCTTCCATTACATGTAGAGTAAATTTACCAAATTTTTTTACAGTGTAGCTAGTGTCAAAGTTCACAACTCACATTACTCTTAGAGACGGCTGTATAAGTAGGGAGGGATCGATATGATCGTTAGTTTGCCTGAGGGTACCGAAGAAAGCACGTCCTATCTATTCTAGAAGTCAACATTGGGAATAAATCAATGTACGAGGGCACTGTGCTACCATTCTGGAGTGGTAAGATTCCATAGACTTTTTGGAGTAAGATACTCGCAGTTGGTGAGGCATCATCGTCTTCTTGATGCGAGATGGCTATAGTTAATGAGATACTACCGGCTTCTTGAGCTGAGTCAACTACTTCTCTGGGGGCTACAACGAACCCTTCAACTGAGCTGGTGGTACCATCAAACATTTCAACAAAAACTTCTTCGGCTGGGTTACTGGACTTCTAAAGCTACAGATACAGCAGTCTCAATTCAAAAGTCAACTCCTGGGCCAACTGTGTGCACAACATTGTCATCAGTGTCGTTTAAGTGAAAAGAACTTCAACCATCTCTCACATTCCCATGTATATGAAGTTTGCTGTATTTGAAATAAAAATCGAGAGGTTTAAATGTGTGGCAAGAGTGAATCTATTTATGTGTTGCAAGATAAACTGAAAGACATTTGAATACATGTGAAGGTCTCATTCCTCCACCTGGAAACCATTATTTAAGGAAATTGCGTGCAGTATGTGGAGGGAGTTTAAAACGGAACGGTGTGAAATTTGATTCAACACCACTAGAGAGTACTTCTGTGGAAACATCGACGTCAAGTTGTTTTATACATTTGTGCAACTACTGCAACTACTACAACTAGATGTTAGTGTATTATGCCCACCATGCGAGAAGGCATGAAAGGCACATAGTGCATGATGGCCTATCGATGTGATGTTGTCGAGTGTTTGCTTGTACTGACAACTTAAACTGACATATGGAAATATGAGGCATAAGTTTATCTCCCTGGAAAAACACCAAGTTCGATGACTGCAAAAGCTCGTGGTGTACTAGACCCTGCGGCTATGAGATGTTATGAAATTTTGACACCATCCATAATTTCCGACCCATATATGAGGAACTCAGAAGATTTTTCAACAATAAGGTATTCATGCCGACATTGCAAGATGACTTTCAGTAAATGTTATAATGTTTGGCGTCATGAGAAGACTGTCTGAGTTTATTTAACACTGGGATATTACAAGTGTGGGCGTGAGTTCAAGTGTTATGACACTACAAACAACCAGGATCGAATCTGCAGAGATGCATACTGCATCCATGTAAGCATGTGTACTGGTACGACTAGCAAGCCTGCAACATGTATGAACACACCAAATGATAAAAGTTTGGCACTGAAAGAATCAGCTTTCCAGGGTACTCTGTAAACGTATGTTGATTCGAACTTGTCAGATACTACCAAAGGTATTTACACATTTCTTGACAACGTGAAAGAAAATTCAGTACAACAATTAACTGTGTGACTGTTAAACCATGGTGCTCTGAAGTACAACATGTGGTCGGAATGCTTCTATAATAAACCTGAGCAACATTCTAGTCAAAGCAGAAATATTTGGCTTTCAAGGCAGCAAATGTTATTCTTTATAACATTGGTGATAAAGAAGATAGCGTGAATCCAAGTATAGAGAAGATTTTCCATAGGGAAGAAGAAATGGTTACAAAAAGTTCAGGATGGAACCTAGATTTTGTGGATCATTTACAACTTAGAACAAATGTTATTAGGGCACTTCAGAAATAGATAATCAACATGTTATTTAGATATTTTTTCTGATTTGATTATGTTAGTCGTGCGATAATTCGTCTTTAATGTATACAAGTGGAAAGGTTTCTGTGTTCTATTTTTTCATGTAATAATGTATAGACTACTGTAAATACAAACTAATTTTGAGAAGAAATGCTTTGATCATGTAGGTTATCGCAGTTTAATTAATATTGAAAGTATGGTAAATAATATGCAAAATAAATATACAATTTCTATTAATTTAATATGTAAAAAAGCAATGATTGGTACTAGTGTAAAATGAAAGATGGGCGAGGATAGAGGGTATGTGCTCAGGTCCAGACATAATTACTGGCATAAAAACAATCTCAAGAGACGGTATCATGTACAGACTTTTCGATTATGGAAGTGGAGAAGACGAAGTTAAGTCATGTTCTAACACGAACATCAGTGATGACAGAAAGGAGCGAAATGCAATTTCAGTTCAAGGACATGTGCCGTTGTTGGGTGGAGAAGGGGAGTGGGCAAACCTTGGTTAGGTTCTGACACGAACACCAACTAGTGTGTGGGTGGCGAAAAGTGGGAGAGGCATGG
The DNA here is from genome assembly GCA_003012365.1 of Medauroidea extradentata. Classification (NCBI taxonomy): domain Eukaryota; kingdom Metazoa; phylum Arthropoda; class Insecta; order Phasmatodea; family Phasmatidae; genus Medauroidea; species Medauroidea extradentata. The sequence continues at coordinate 7,074 of PNEQ01125783.1, read as the reverse complement.
AAGGTAATGTACAAATGATGAATAGGGAAAGGGAGTGAGGTTAAGTTCGGAAAGTTGCTGACACGAATGTCAGTGAGGGCTTATGAAGGTCGAGGGGGCAAAGGTTAAATGTAAAGTGGGGAAGACACTGTAAACTTGTATGGTTATAGAAAATTTAAGTCAGTTCCTTGCTAACAGCTAGATGCGATAGAGGTTAGCTGCTGTCCGCCAAGCCTGAGAGTTGGGATTATTAAAAATATTTTAGTAAATTGATCTAATTGATTGGAAATTGATCGGGTAGTCCTATGATAGACGTTGGGTACAATTAAATTGCTTTGCTAATAACTAGATTCAAATAAAATATTAAAATAAAACAATTAACACAATATGTAAATTTCAATCAAATTATTAATTTTATAGATTGATTTTAACTTGGGAAGGTTAGGATCATAGGCTGTAAATATTAGCGTATGTGTATATAAATATAATGATAAAATAACCAATTAAAATATGTTTAAAAAAACAAATAATTAAGAAATTATTTATGGCCGCTCCGTAGGCCATGACATCTTCCCCTGGCTCCTGTCCCATAAGGAATAATGATTCATTAGATATTGGGGCTCAGTACCTACCCTCAATGTGGCCAGTAACACTCGGATTCATCTGCCTGCTTTGAGGATCAATGGCCCATAACCCTTGGAGATGTCTGCCCACTTTGAGGGTCGAGGACATCATGCTTGTTTTGAGATATCCACAAAGATAATTTTATAGAGGCGAGGGAAATAAGGGAAATTTTGGCGGATTTTTGGTAAATTTTGGAGGATTTCGAAAGATAAACCGGACATTTTGGGGTCAAAGGTCAAGGTCAAATACAAGATGACGGTGGGGTGTCAGGTGACAGTACGGCTGTCTTGACGTCATTGCGCCACTAATCTACCGGCATTTCCTGAATCTAGGTGCTGTGAATTAAGTTACGGTAAAATATTCCACAGTTTATAATAAAACACTCGCAGTATATCTTGTTTCACCAAATGGAATTGATCAATAATTATCTGAGTCCTGCTAAAGCACAACAGAGCGCTATAGACTTTGCACTACAATTGTGTAAGAATACCAACATGAATATTTTTTTCTTTAAGTTAGTAATTAAGATTATTATTGTGAAACTGCTGTTGGTAGGGGTTGTTTGAAATTCAATTTTTACAATAGATTTATTCGAGTTGTTGGCACCTAGGCTGCAGCTAGGCGTTCTTGCGTCTTGATGAACTCCAGTTGTGCAAACCAGTGTGCAAATCAAGGGATCGATACCGGGGAATTCCCTCTCCCATCATATGTCTCCCTGTCTCATGTCATGAAAATTCATACCTTGTCAAGGAAAGTGATTACCTGCCCTGAAGTAAAGTATGAACTAAATGTTTTAATTGCATTTATTTATTCTGACATTGATGTATCCATTTCTTTATTCATTTATTTATCTCACAGATATTTTGATGAATTCGTATTTTATGAATTTGTCTTATTAAAATCGTCCAATCAAAACTAATTTCATTTGAAAAATATATTGCATTTCGTCCTAGCGATATGCTGTATTTAGAAACGAAAAACACTTAAATAGTACAATTTAGTATTATGAAAACAAAATTATTCTGGGCAAGGATCCCGAAAACCCCGCTTTATTTGGGGGATTAGTGTGTGATCATCATTCCTCAGAAGAAAAAAAACTAATTTCGCTCACCTGCCGCAACCAAGTGGTGCCGCTGGCTGGTGGGGCTATGGTAGCAGAATAGTCAGACCATTCGCCTACCACCAAGGCGATCAGAGTTTGTTTCCCTGCGGAGTCGGTCCCCGTATTTTCGCATGTTGGAATCGTTCCGGACGATGCCACTGGTCCCAGGGGCGTCATTTGGGGCCACAGGGGGGTGGGGCAAATGCCCCCCCTGGATTTAGAATTTTATGTGTATTAATATATTTTTTGTATTTTAAAATTTAAATAATGTTAAGTTAAGCACATAAAACTGAAGTTTTATTATTAAAGCATCTAATTTATACACGCTTAATTAATAAAAATAGCTGCAACAAGGTCACTGTCGCCGGAAAACAAAATCTTGTCCCCCCCCCCTAGAAAAACCTGAAATGACGCCGCTGTGGTCGGCATGTTTTCTCGGGGATCTCCCGTTTCCCCCATCCTGTCATTCCTCATACTCACCTCATGTCATCCTCACCAGCGCTGAAGACCTCGATGTTAAGCGCCGACCAAAATCTCTCACTTACTCGCTGACTGGTGTAACTGAAAACTTCTGTACCCGAGTGCTTCCTTTATAATTTGAACATTTGAATTTTAAGAGAGTGCAATATTGCATTTTTGCATTATATATAACCTCTCACAAAAAATTAGTAAAAGCTAAACATTAGCCGATGAGGTCCTGTTACAACCGAAAAATTGTATTTTTACTTATTTATTCAGTCTACGCAACTTTTGAATGAAAGGTTATGTCTGTGCGTAACAACAGTTGATTTTTGTTTGTTATAAGTATATTTCAGAGCTCATTTTTATTACGTCGTTACCGATGGAAAAGAGCACCGGAATTGAATTATTGGGGGATTCATTAAACACTTAGTCTCGAGTAGCCCTCAAAGCATTGTTTTGGAAACATTTACACCCCTAAACACGCAAAAATTTCCCCTAGAATCGAGCTACACCTTCTACGTCTACAATTGAAAGTGCCAACCACGCCAATAAAGCTAACGCGTGACAGCAGTTTGGTGTTGTACGGTTGTCCCTCACAAATAACCAAATATTGTAGCAAGTCGACTACATTTAACACAACACTGGGCGTGTGTCAGTCACGTAGTGAGTTACACTATGTTTGAAGTTAATATAAACTTATAAAAAATCAAAGTGACCTTTCGGTGTGTATTCGTAGTTTTAACAGCTTATTAATTTTAATTTTCATAGTTTTTTTCTTTATGTGTGTGTGTAGAGAGAGAGAGAGAGAGAGAGAGAGAGAGAGAGAGAGAGAGAGAGAGAGAGAGAAGGTGGTAATATGGAACCCCTCGATATTTCGGCCAGAAGGTGCTGCACTCACTTGATGGGCGGTGGAAATAGTCCTCGAGAAACGAGCCCCCGCATTGTTTCAGTCGCTTACGTGCAGATGTTGAGAGACAAAACGCTCGAGTTTGTTTTCGGAGATTACGAACGTTTTTGGAGGTATGTTGTGTCTGATATTGTGGACTGTGTAGTGTAGGCAACTGAATTTTCGTAGTGCGTAGTTGTTATGTAATAGTTTGGCTACCGCTTCCATGGCATGCTATTATTGTATCTCTGCCTTGAGATCCATGAGAACAATATGTTTCCAAAATGGCTATGTCTGTAACATGGAACCCTTCCTGTTGGTAATATTGAACCCCCCATGCGAAGGGGTTCCATATTGCAAACATCTTTCAGTTTAATTCCAAGTCAATTTAAATGCAGACTTTATGTAACCCCTTAACTGTTTTACCCCCGTTATCTCTGGCTAGATTTATGTTTTAAAAATCAATCAGTGCTGCACAGCTGCGACAGATATAAATGGATTCGAAGTCACAGGTATATTCCCTTTCTGTACAAGTAAATTTTCAGATGCTGAATTTCATGCAAGTGAACATGATGCAGCACATGCAGCACTTTCTACAGAAGCAGCCAATGAGACACGTGACACAGAAATAACCCCAGCAAATGTCATTGAAGCGCCACATTTTTCCCCTCTACACATTCACCCTGTGGCCGACAAGAAGAAAACTTCTTCACGCCGGGGAAGACAACCTACGAAGTGTTCTGTTTTGACTACGTCACCATACAAACAACAATTTCAAGATCTCAACATCGGATTGAACAGAACCATACACATGGTCGAAGGCTTAGACAAGGCACAGAACGACAGCGTGGAAAAGGAAGAGGGTGAAGAGGAAGACGAGCAGCGCTAACTCTTCAGAAAGATGACACAAATACAAATAAGACAAATCCCACTCCATCAGCGTCAGCAAACATTCCACGGGCCTCCAGAAACGTTACGTCAAAAACTACGAAATGGCAGCGTCACCTCACAGTTCATCGTCATTTGACGAAGAGTTTGAAGGCGGTAAACCGGGAGACTCAGATTTGGATGTGCCTGTAGGGGAAGAAGATCCTGCACAGAAGGATGCAATACGCATATTTTGCGACGAACGGTTCTCTGATTCTAGATCGGGTGAGCTGTGGGTTCAGTGTATGGTCTGTGGGTACTGGGCTCACAGTGAGTGTGGTGGCGCAGACAGCCGACATTATGTGAGTGATTATTGCAAATTAAGATATTTGAACTGATTATTGTGTATAAACAGTTATGTCTACTCCGTTCAATTAAGACAAGTTATATCTTGTATTAATAAAATACCATTCTTAAGACATTTCTTTGTTTTCTGTCACTTTCTCGTGTTTAGTGAGGAATAAAGTATTTTATTTTGGTTCTGAGGGTAGGGTTCCATATTATCATCACATAATGATTACCACCCACTTTTGCCTTCTTTGACATACTAAACAATTGTGGTTATTGTGTGTCTAATAATTGGGAAATTATACCTAGTATACTTTCACTGACACTTTGGGGATCCATCAAAGACATAATACTTTTATTTTTAACCCTATTGCTGAGACACAAACAGAAAAAAACTAAGTGGGGTTTCATATTACCGCCTTTTATATATATATATATATATATATATATATATATATATATATATATATATATATATATACTCACATACACACATGTTTAAAGTCAGTCATTTATTTCTAGATGGTATATCTTGTATTTTGCATGGAATGTGTGTGCCTGTTTTTCCAGTTTGTTAATCAAGACAAATTATTTAACGAATTAAGATTCTTCAAAACAGTGCACTCATCGGTAGCAAAAAAAAAAAAAATCACAGAAATGTCTTTATGAAATTAAATAATAAAATTGTTTCAATAAATCAATCATTTGTAGATTTTGAGATCTGGATTGTAAAATGATTAGTGTAAAACAATTAAATCACATTTCGCAGAATATTTTGAGTTTTCCTGTTAAATATTTCTAAGAATTAATTTTCGGTTTTTCCTGAATTTAAAATCGCGACTTAAAATGGCCGAAGATACCTTAAATATGTTGTGATTTACTATTTGTCCAAAAAAAAACTGAGTAGGGCATCTTCATTGTAAATTGATGTGAAGTTGCTACAAAAATAAGCTTGCTTTACCCCTTAATGTGTTGGGAATTGCTGTCGGGCCAAGAAATATATTTATTTTTGGGGATGAGCAAAGAGTATTTCAATATGATGCATGAACCAGTAAAAATATGTTCTCACGTATAACTAACGATGTATGGCAATGTTCCATAAAACTTGTTTCGGTTAAAATACAGTTGGGCTTAACGTCTTATTGACAGAAGGGTTATTAAGGAAGGATACTTAAGTTCAGAGAATAGAGTGGGATGGGAAGTGACCATTGCCTCAATATAGGAATCATCCCAACGCTTCCTAAGAATGTCTTCGGAAAAATGTGGATATCAAATTTCAGCATGCCGGAAACCCAGGAAGTTCTAAATGTAAGAACACTCCAATCCGCTACCTTACGTCGTTTGGTCTCAAATAAATTGACAGTTTATAGTAAGAGTTTCCCATTACATCAATATAAAACCCAGCGTATAGTTAACATCATAAAATTGTATTGTGTTACTTGAAAACTGCCTATTGTAAATTGAAATAATCCGTCCCAGATGTATTGAGTTTAAATCAGTGTTGTGGCTGCAAACAACTAAAGTACACGCTGGGTTGTGGCATTCATGTTTATACAGGATGTCCAGAAACAAACCGATAATAAGCACACCATGCGAATATTTGATTAAATTGGGGACAAAAATGTTAGTGGCTAAATTGTATACGATAAATCTACATGCACAATGTGGTTACATAGCACAGTAGTTAGTATCCTCTTGCGCTCCACAGATATCTTACTGACTGCTCTGTCCTTCATATTATGGGTGCAGGTTAAAATACCGAGCAGTTACTTTACATAACGTACATAAAATAATACCTGTACATGGAGTGCAAGAGGAGATTTTCTCCGTTCAGTGTTGCTACATTGTGCACGAAAAATGTCGTACAACATTTTGCCGCTTGCATTTTAGTTTCCAATTTAGTCCAATGTTCGCATGATGCACTTAACATGTGTTCATTTCTGGACACCCTTTATATCTTTGTGTGTATATACATTCCAGATTCCAGGCACATATTGCATTACTATACGGTTTGTATGAATATATAAATATTCATAATTGTATATACACACACAAAATGAGATCCACATACGTGACCCCTTTTAGACTTTCAGATGTTTTTACAGGTACAGACAGAACACTGCAACTTGCCTGGTGTGTTCTCACTTTCGCTTCCAATCCTTGAAGACTATACTGTGATGTTTTATTAACTTATTACCTTCAAGTGAGTGAACCTCTTTTGGAACGTATTTTCGGCCATAAGTCAGTCTATAAATTGTTTGCTCCTCCGTATCCCCTCACAGTCTCCTTCGGTTTGTACTTATTTAGCAAAGTCATTCTGTCAATGTATACTACGTAAAACATAGAACATTCTTTTTTAGTAAATGAAACATAATTGTTTATTCTTATAAACTCCTTAATTAATGAACATATGTTTTTTTTTTTTCAGAAACAGAAAAAGTAATATGGTCCTTAAAATTATATGACCACTATTTAATGAATAACGGAAGATTCTGTTGTAAAACGTCACTAAAATATCCGCAAGATTACGGACATTTTCAGGGAAATACGGACACCTGTGCAACTTTAATTTCAATTTACTTGAATAGTGATCGGAGCGTCTTATTAATATAAACAAGTAGATCTATACAGAACTAATCAGCCTACTTTCCTTTAGTGTATATTTTGATAACAGAAATGTTTGCTCAAGGGCTGTAGGGGGAGGAGTTATCCTAGGATTTTAGAACACACAGAAAAGAATGCCAACGAAAGCAATATGATGAAAAACTCAAAAATTAGTAAACATACTGCAACATTTAAATTTTGT
>PNEQ01125773.1:0-121434 GCA_003012365.1 Medauroidea extradentata | reverse complement strand
ACAGAGCAATTTTATTACAGATTCCTTGGCTGCAACACTGAACCTTCGAAGGATAAATGATAAGATGCCCATTCAGGGCATCAGTGATGTTTGTGCACAAGCAACCCATAGTGTCAACATTGAACTGCATTCAAACACTAGTAATTTCAAGGCAAATATCAACTGTGCAATATTACAAAAAATAACTGACAATGTACCATGCAATACAGTATGTGTGTGCTCGTAGTTATGTGTCAAGTATTGATTTGTTTTTAGCCAACTCGCAAGTGGCAAATCTGTAAAACAAACTCTGCATTGAGACAAAAGCCTTGCATGTTGCAACTGATATATGGTATAGATATACAAAACAGGATGACATACAGACTTACATAATATTGGTTCAACTGTGAATATTCATATGTGTTCTACTACAGTTGTAGTTAAATACAGTGGAACCTCTATCCATAGTTTCTCAGGGGACTGATAAATCATTTTAATACATGCATTCAATGTATGTGGTCTTGAAATGCAGACAAATAAGAAATGGGACCACAGATTGTGCTCCACAGATGCAGATTTTCAATACATCTGGGTTCAATACAAATAGGTTCCACTAGTTTCATATCTACTTAAAACAAAATAAATTTCAACATGTTTTAGAAATTACACATTTAAAACTCAAAATTAATTTTGAAATTAAATGTGAAACTTACTGTGAGCTGAGCATTGAGCATGGGGTTTTGCTGCTGCTGTAAGCTGAGCCTGGAGACAGCCGCTTGCGACCAATTAGGAGCCGCAGGGGAAGGTTGAGTCAAGCTGCCCTGCGACATGGCTGTCGAGTAAGGCTGCTGACCCTACAAAAAATAACATAACTTGCAATGAGTGTTCCAATATTTCTGCGCAGTACTTGACAACAGCTCTTTAGTGTGTTTAACACAGCTAAGGTATTTACCACAGCAGAACCCATTTAAGTACAACATTCCAAATGTAGTTGATTTTCAAAAATTTATTCCCTTAATAAAAGTTGTTCAGTGTTACAGTAAAACATCTTTATAACAACCCCTTTCCTTGGGAATCATGGGGTTGTAAAGTAAGGGTTTTACTGTACAGTAAAACTTCCTAAAAAATGAACGCCCCTATACAATGACCCTATTCTCGGGAATCATGAGGGATCCTTAACCAGAGGTTTTACTCTATCTGTTTATTTACTTTGATTCCATTACTATTTCTACTTAAAGTTATTACTAATCACATCAACAATCACTGCTTGCTTAGTTATCCCCTATCGTCCGTTCAAAACAGAAGGTACAGTCGCCAAAGAATGCATGCACCAATAATTCTTTAACACTTTGTGAACATAAAACAGTGGCAGATAACGGAGATATGTTACAATTGATCAACAGGTTTGTTTGTGTGTGGCAATATTTTTGCATTATTCTTACACATTTTAGTGCACACATAGGTTGACGCCAAAAATGAAACTGAATTCAACATTCCTTATTTTACGGGTTTATTGCACTCGTGGTCATGAGAATATACCAACCACTCGTAAGTTAGCGCAATAAAAACATAGCCAGCACTCATTGGTTGGCAGCAATGAGTTTCGTATTATGATGCCTTCTAACTAGGTAAATATAAAGTAACGTTAGGCATGTGGCTGTATCTCAGCAGACAATAGGTATTATTGTATTATCAGAAAACATCAGTTGCTAAAACTCATTATTATTTTATAAGTTAGATTTTTTATTTAGACTGTCGGTTTCCAACAAACATGTAGTTTGGAATTTTATCATAGTTAGTCTGCTGAAAAACAAACTTTCGAGAATCCATGGTATTTACCATGCTTCCTAGTCCTAATGCAACCACCTCTCACCCCAAAATACATTTTTTAAGTAGATAATTACAGTACAAATAGTTTTCACTTGTATGAAACACAGTACGATTTGTTTGTCCAGACATAATGTAACAAGAATGTCAATTCTTTCCGGTATATTTGTTTTAACCTTTAAATCTCTGCGAAAACTGAAAAATCTGTAAAATTATGTAATGCTTGTAAGCAGAAATAGCCTTTTTACCAGCTCATATTAATGTAAGAAATTATTCAAAATTCACTATTCGAAATTGCTTGAATACTTCCAAATTTGGTAATCTGGTACTAGCTTAGCGAATACGAATAGTACAGATCTACTATTAGAAAAATATTCTAAATTTTGAATATTCGCACACCCCTAGCGATGACCTACATGGTGTCATATTTGGGAACGTGCCTATGTTTGTTGTTCTCGTTACAGACGTTTTTAAATTAGTGATTGAAGGTTAGGGCTGCCGATAAAACAAAGCATGTGATAAAAATTAATTACAATGTACTGAAAATAGGTTTTTATACATCTCAACAAAGAAAATTTGAGGGTTATAGTTATAAAGCGAAATTTAAACTAACTAGTAACCACTAGGCATACAAAAATGCATCACAATTGTGCTCCAACCAAAACCATACACAGGTAGAATTCGTGAAAATTAATTGCTTTGATGATGGGTTACATTTTTTTCTTATTTTACTTCAACATGTGTGCTAAAATGAATTTCATACTTGGTGTTTGAGTTTATTCTCCGGACCTGTTAACAAGAATTTATGGCAAAATTTAAATATTACCCTACGCACATGGTACGTAACAAAAGTAACACCCTGCAATATTATAATGAAAATAGGAAAAGGCGACTGCCCCATCGTTAACTATGCACAAGACAACTACCTACAGCGGAGTCCCGATTTAACGAACTCTGGAATAATGAAAACAGAGATTTAACTAAAGTATTTTTAGGAACGTTAAAAAATAAAATGTATGAAATAACTAAGTGACCTTGATAAAAATTATAAATTGTATGGTATATCTCTTAAAAATACCACCATTGGCCACAGTTTGTACTAGTACTTATTTCTCTGTAGATAAGCTTAAACCATCCATCAAGAAACAAAAAAACAAAAAAATAAATAAATAAAATTTGTTAAAAACTTGGGCTGCGGGAGTGATTTTAATACTGTACCAAATTACGTAACTTATACACATTTTTTACAGCAAATTTAATACTGTGAACGTAAATAATTCGGTTCTCCAATGACAAAAAAATGCTGGAATGCAAAGTATTTTTAGCGAGCAAACCAACAAATTTCACGAGTGTGGCTACAATGGCCACCGCCACGTGTATTTAATTTTTTTTTTTCAGTTGTCTTGCAAACTTAAGTCAGTTTTGATTGCAATTTCTTTAACATTTTTTCATGGGAATTGGAATTTCCTGAATTTTGTTTGTGGAGCAGGGAGGATGGAGACAAAGATTGATGGCTCGGTGCTATCAGTCATCACTTCTCATGAGTTGATGACGCTTGGACGGCCTACTCACCATGCACACACGTTCCACTAAAAGTTTTTTTGCAGATTTTTTTTTTTCTTTCACTGCTGTGGCTTACCTGTTGACGGTAAATGTGTTTTGTTATTATTTCGAGTTAACAGACTTTTTAAAAATTGCCTTAAATTCCAATAAAACACGCCCAAAGTTTTAACCTTTTTTTTTGGAAAAAAAAAAAGGGGGGGGGGTTAAAATATAAAATCAGATTTAACAAAACATCGACTTAGAGCAAATATTTTTCGGTCCCGTGGCATTTAGTTAAATCGGGGTTTCACTGTATATAATAGCACATCGACAATCGATACTACGTTTAAGATTGCAAGACTACAATTATTAAAACAGTAGTACTGTACAACAATTGGAAATCTTATGCCCATAGGCAACATTGTCTGGCAGTATAAATATCTGTCTTTTGAGAAACAAAAATGAATTGTGACAACCCAAAACATTATAATAGCGAGCATGGTCATGATTACAATACTATTGGCGGTCATGGAAGGCCTTATAGAAATAAAATTTATGTGGCTAGTGCAAACACAGAAAAAATAATTCCATTCTGAAAATAATTACAGTACCCCAACAGGTAAATAACAATCAATTTTAAAATATTTTATTTAGTAAATATTATCTGTGTTCATAAGGAATTTCAATATGTTTTGTTTGTATTAATTAATATCTTGGAACATATTTACGGAATACAGTACAGAAAGTACATAGGTCTACTGTTTGTGTAACATGTTTGTATTATTACAACAAGTAGATATCAGTACAAAATGCATGAAACAATAGATCAGATATTTTTTGTATATAAATGAAAATCTAACCATGTGTTAAGTTTTTGAAGTCAAACTTAATCTAAAAATTTATTCATAGGGTACATTCTATAAGTAGGTAGTTGCTAAGGGTAACATTAGTTCTCATTGGAATTTGTTGGTTTGTGGACATACGACATTGCTCATAAGCAACGGCGTATGTCCACAAACCAATACAATTTCAATTGTAAACTCCCATTGCAACAAACATTTAAAAAGCTAATTAGTTCCCAAACTATGAAAAAATTTAAACTAAAAATGTTTAAATGATTCTATTAATTTAAGATTCATAATTCGTGAATCTTTTAATATAATTCGAAATTTGATTTATTTCCAAAATGTTATATTTGCAGAACCCTTACAAATTCCTTCAAATCTCATTTTTTTTATGCTGTGCACAACACATTAAATTAAAAATGTACAATTCCCAAAAATTGTAAGCAAAAACACATGTTCACTTTTTAACATATCCAACTAACGTACAGTTTTCCCTTGTATGAAGTTCAGCCCAATTTGTTTGACCAAACATAATGTAGCTACTAGGGCTGTACGATTGGGCAAATTTTTGAGTACAGTCGAGCCGAGTCAAATTTGACAATTATAAATTCGAGTCGAGTCTTTATTTATTGCAGAGTCAAGTCGAGTCTTTAGCACTTTAGCACATCCCCATTATGCAAACTGTGGCAACAGTAATAATGCAGCTGCAGTTTTTCAATAAACAGTGACACCCACCTGGGAGATGCGAGGTGACAGCTGCGAAGGCTGGAAGGTGGGGAGGCTGCCAGGGGGGTGAGGGGAAAGACGAGACTGGCCACTTTGCTGGCTACTCCCAAAGTTGCTTATACCACTGCAAATGTACATGAAAAAACATGAGGTAAGGAATAGAAAACATTTTTTTATAATTAGAAGAATGTAACACTGATGACGTTTTAAAATTCAGTTGAAAAAACTAGCAGATAAGCAGTTCTCTATTACAAGGACTATACACTGGATGTAATTTTCTGCATTTAACGCGCAGAGACAATGAAGCGATAAGGTTCAACGTTCCACACTCAATGGTAACAACATTGCTTCTACTTGCAGTGTACCAAACTGGCGTGCACTGTTTCCGTACCACACATTTTCCTATGGGACTTAAACGGTGACCCTACAAAAAAATTTGTGGAAAGTTTGTTGTTGGTAAGTCCAACGCACGCTTCCAATGCTGTGTTCTACGAAACCAGGTGGTAAATTTCCAGTTACAGCTGTCTAAAAATGCCATTTTTAGCTATTTTGAAAAGCCCCAAAAACATGTTTCTAATAAGCATGTCACATTTATAAAATGATAACAAGCCTAGTCTTTTAGCTCTGTAAGACATTTTAGTGCATGCCAATACAAAGTCCACTTTGAATGAATTTGAATTATTTTGCCACTTTGCATTAATAACACTGTAACGTCACAAAAATTGTGACCAGAATATTAACTTCACATTACCCAAGTTACCAGTAAACAAAGCAACCATAGATGCATGTATACCGATAAATGCAATTGTGAGTGCTAGTGTGCATACCACACTGCCACATGAACTAGAGTAACTTTGTGTAAGACGTGACCAGCCAGTTGCTATCACGTGAATGAGAGTGTCTCAGTGCAACTTCGTACAAGTTGCGACCAGCCATTGGCGCGGTCACATGAGCAAGTAACCACAGGTCAACAAAATGGCATTGAATGGCCTAGGTCCAAACTGTATATAGATGTACATAAGCAGAACAGTTGATCACCTTGCTGTTAACATTGAAGTTTGCCGTAATATTATTGACACATATCTGTGCTTGTCACTCGTGTTCAGAAACAAAACAAATTTACAGAAAAAGCGTAAATAGCTGGAAAAGGAAAAACTGAAAGTTGTAAACAACAGGAATGTTGTACATAGAAACAAATTGAGATAAAACAGGACCGACAGTAAATGGTGTAATCAGTGGGAAAAAGTAAAAAACGGTGAAGCAGAAATGGGGGTTCTACTGCATTAGACTTTTAAACAACAGTCATTAATTCGGTGATAGAAAAGCAAAACAATAAACAACATAGGCCTATGTTACAGATGACATACACTGTTGTGTGTGCACACGTTTAACCACGGAAATATAGGATTCAGAGTGATTGTCTCGCCAAAATCACGGCACGAAATTCCACCACCACAAGCGCTGAAGTTACAACTAAGAGTTAGGCGGCCATTTTAAATAAAGTGCGCATGCGCATGTTGCGTCTTTATCTTTAAACCATGGAAGTGAAGACGTAGTGTTTATATTTATTCACGGTATTTTGTTGTATGCATCCAGGTTTTAACGTTCTTTCAGCGCGAGGGCAAATAAAACAATAGTGGCATGAGGAATATAACTATTAACATGTAAATTTTTTAAACTGGTCGTTCGTTGTAAAGAGAATTTTACCATTTTGAACGAAATAAATTTTGATATTTGGAGGTTAAAAATGCATTGTTCTTATGAAGGTTTAGCGGGAGCAAATCCTTACTTCCTTGTATAGGGTTTTTCGTTACGTAGAATATTCGTTAATGGAGGTTTTACTGTATTAAGACGTGGTACGAACTGAAGACGTAGTACCCATTTTCAGTCAGCGCCACTGCAGTAGCTGTTTTCAATTTAGTTTTATATATGTGTATTACAACTAAGCTAAATTCATTGACAAAATATTCTTTCTATTATAGTCATAATTTTTCTAGTATTTTTCTGTGCATTTATTTTCAATAAAATTTAAAATTTCATGAAAGCAGCCCATTCTCATCTGAGTTAGTTTGTTATACTGTAGTTTTACTCAAATATGTCATACTTTAAACCAAATTCACAAACCTGACAGGGGAGAAGCCTTGCTGCTGCCCCAGAGGAGAAGCAAGTTGCGAGTGGGGTGAGTACGGTTGTTGCTGGTTCAGTCTCTGGCCAGGAGAGATCTGTGCTGCGCTGCCAATCATCTGACTGCTGTAGCTTGGGGACAGTTGTGATTCAGGAACACTTGCAGATCGCTGCCAAATACAACATTTCTGTTAAATATCACTGGTCAAAAATTACAGTTAGCAAAGTGTCACTAATCTATAGTTACAAAAAAAGCCCCAGTCACCTACCAAACTATCAGACAAACAGAGACATACGTGAAAGTAACCTCAATACATATTTACCATAGTTGACACACATCTGTCTTAAAGACCAATAAATAGCATATGAAAGAAATGAATATTCAATATCCTTTAACCTGATGTGGTACGTGTTGAAATGATTAACCTTCTGCCAACTTCAACTTCCAAACAGTTCACAGTTCCGTAGGAAAAAAATTGTTCGACACTCGCTTGCCAACACAGCATTGAAACCATACTATATTGTCTAGGCGTGGTATACAGTTGAATCGAACCAGGCCATATACTACATCCAGCAGAATGATGACATAACCTCGTACACGTAATGAAGAGGTGACCAAATTTACGTGTAATCAATCAGCATCACAAAAAATTAGGAACAATATACAGTACTGTATGTTAAACCTTTTGCACTTCTTCGTGATACAATCCACAACCGTAGCTAAGTACAATATAGGTTAACATCATTCCTATGCATGTATCAGTGCAAACTCTGTTGATTGTGTCCAGAATTCAACAATGCCAGAAAAACACACCTGGTAACTATCCAAGTGCTTTCACAGTAAAACTAACAAACTTGTTTCTAAATACGTATAATACCAGAGATGCCAACTCCTGGGTAGTCTCCTCAGTAGTCAGTCCTCCTCCACAAAGGATCACAGACCATTGTCAATAAGGGGGGCGGGGAGTCCGGGGGCCCTTCCGCAGGAAAATGTGTATTTAAAGGTGCAAAATGGTACTATTTACACAGTTTTTGTATCTGAATATTCAGTACACTGCTAGTAGATATATTGACATAGTTTTCTGATATTTACTGTAAAAATTAAACATATCTGTGGCCATGGAGGAAAGAGTGAGGGTTTAAAATACCTTTCTCTAGCCCACGGCTGTAGAAGAACAGGTCTGGACACTCACCTGGAAACTTGACCCCCTTGTTGTTTGGCTGTAGTTCACCAAGTTACCGAGAATATTGTGTTTTATTGGCGCTGATGTTACGGCGGTCGGACTAAACTCCACCCACTTCCTTTCCGCTAAAATAAACAATTTATCAAAACGTATTTTTTATCAATTTACGAAATACTTTCTTCGCTCACAATTTTAAGAAAAGGCTCCAGCAATCTTTATTTACTTTATAAATTTAACAATGGAAAAAAGTGGGCGGAATTTGAGTCCAACCGCCCGGAAAACAGCGCCAAAAAGTACGACATTCTCGGTAGCTTGACGAACTACAGCCAAACAACAAGGGGGTCAAGCAAAATACATTGTTAGATAGGCGAGTGTCCAGACCTGTTCTTCTACGACAGTGCTCTAGCCTATAAAACTCACACATAACTAAAATTGTTTTGTATGCACACACTATAACACAAATAATCAGAACATTTTACAGTACTTTGAAAATGCACTCTGACTATTTTAATTTACCAGCACTATTTAAAAATACATTTATGGATATATTACAAAAAAAAAAAAAATATATGCTTAGCTCACCTCACATTTCTGAAAGTTATTCACTACACACATTTTGGAACTTATTTACACACTTGTCTCACATCAGCAGTAGGCCTACAAATTAATTAACATTTACATTTACCCCTACCTGGTAGGTTAAAATGAATAACAGCAGTATGCTCGAAATATAACTATGTCTGGCGTGGTCTGCTGAAGACAGCGTTAAATTATATCTAATATATAAAATTCTCATGTCACAGTGTTTGTTTCCATACTCTTCTAAAACAATTTAACCAATTTCAATGAAATTTTGTATATACATTCAGTAAGTCTGTGAATAGGTTTTTACCTATTTCTTATGAGTGTGCCATGTCTCGCCTCCCGAGGAAGACAGTTTAATACTGGTGAAACGTCGCGACCGCGCTTCCGCGCAAAAATGTATCGTCGTCCCTTCGTATGTATGTACCTATTTACAAGTATCAACTTTAAGTACTTGTACTTCTGTCTGTTATATTACTTTATACTCCTAAGTGCTATTGTTTAGTAAATATTTTTAATTTAATAATTTTAGAACCCGGTCGATAACTGTGTAAGTGATAATTGAGCAGTTATCCCCACGAGCTGATACCAGTCTATCCCCAAAAGGTGTCGCTGCTCTATTATTATTATTTATTGATTTCTTTATTATTAGACCTCTTCCACTTATGTACCACATCCTTACACACTTACAATAAGTTTATTATGTGACAAAACGTTTGTCTGGGCAGCTAGTTTTACTATAAAAGTAGTAAACAACATTTCAGCATTCATTATGATATGCGAATCCTCTGCCTTAATAAAAACTAATTTAACAATTTCGTTGCAGCCTTAACCTTCCCCGAGTTCGCTGTGTTTCTTGGAAGTGATGTGACGCTAGCAATCGTCACCAAATTAAACTAAAAAATGACTATTACACACGTTACAAAAACACTATGATCTGACACCTCTTTGGTTTTGAAACATTGCCACTGGCATGCATATTCAGTCCGAAACTGCTGCGCTAAAATAATTTGTCTTTTCGTGGTCGTGCATATATCACACAACATGGTTCATCCGTTGAAGCACTAGCGTGTGAATATTTACTTCACCTTCCTCATACAATTGTAATTTACTATTATAACCACTATTCCATATTACTACCGGTACCGCAAGCTACAACTCTATGTAAACAGCAATGTTTCCGCATCAAACTGAAGTACGTGGCAACTGTGAAAGTTAGTTGGTCGCTTCTCAAATATGGTACTCATACTGCACTACACTGGTAAACACGTAACAGAACAGCCTCAAAACAACTGCTATGAGTACCGAAAAAGGGTACGTCTATCATCGCTTTATTGGCAACGCTGTAGGAATCCAAACAACACACACGAGGCATCCTTAACACATACACGCGTGCGGGCCGGACGAGCCACGAAACGAAGAACGCAATAAATGTCTCCGCCTGGCAACCGGTCTGTACTGTGCATTCTTCATCGGCCAACGAACGCAATATAATTTACAAATGCATAAAATAAGAAACAGGACTCTCAGAATAAGCCTTGTCTACAGACGCAAAATTTACCGACGCAAAAAAGAGCAATAGTTACCTTTCCACGCATCCGTAATATAAAGTACACAGTTCAAAGAGTCTTAGTTTACACCTACTGTCCGTAGAAACTGCGGAGTCTCCACAGAGGTTGGCATCCCTGTAATACCGACAATGTATTGTGCACGCTAGACCTATGCGTACTGTACGGTAGTTCAAACAAGACGGCCAGCTCAGTCAGTAGCAATTAACCAAGACAATACAGACCACCACTAGAAAGCAGCACCAACATAAAACAAAAATTGCAAAAAATCAAGTGGACAACTCGTGAAATAACAACTGTAAAAAAAAGTATATATTGAGACAGACAAGACGGCCACAATGGAACACGAGTAGAACCTTCTCAATATTCTGTAGAAATCTACAGTATTCAAAAGCTGGTTTAAAATAAAAATAGAGCATTAGAACCTTTAATTTTTTAGTTACAGTATTTACCCAAACAGGGACCAAGGATTTCATTTTCATACAACAACCGCAAAATCCAGGGTTTCCCTAAAATTGCACATCAAGAAAACTAATACCGTATTTACTCGAATGTAAGGCCCCTGTGAATCTAAGCGCGCCCCCCCCCCCTCGCCCGAATTTTTCAAAATGTCAAAGTTGAAAAAAATGTTTGCTTGCGATTGCAAGGCCCCCCTTGTTTAAAGTGCAAACCAATGCATATAATGGAAGTAAACGCACCAATAAATATTATCACCTAAATACAATATCATATTAAGTTAATACGTAGCTGGAAAGTGCACGTCAGTGATAGCGATCTGCCTAGTAGCCTGCGCCTGGCAGCCGCTGGCTGCATCCTGTCTGAATTGCCTCTCTCTGCCCGCTGTCTGTATTATGTCACTAAATACGATTACGTGTAAAGTGAGCACGTTTGCAAGAAAGTGCACAGTCTTGTGTTAAAGGTGGTTTGCGAGCCAAAATAATGATTCTTGTTTGTAAGTTGCAAGAGAAAATGGCACCGTAAAACATAAAATTTAAAGACTGCGTCATTTTGTATTAACTATACAGGGACAAATAAATAGGTCCGTTCATATCATCAGTAATATTATACAAGTAACTACGACAAGCTAAATATATACAGGAAAACCTCAGTATCACAAAGTCTCATAAAGCCCAAGATTTTGTTCTTTGTACCGAAATTTCTTTAAACTGAATTAACAATTACACAAGAGAAAAAAATGGCCCAACATCATCATTTCACTACGCAGGCAGCATTGAATTAAGTTACATGAATAATTCATTTTAGGAAGAGTACTTATTTAACTAATATTATTTAAACCCTTTAAATCTTCAGAATTTGCTTCATAACACAGTTTTGCATAAGTCTTAAAAAATATCTGATCTCAAATAGTCACAACGTACTACAAAGAAACACCCTGTAATAAATAGAACAAATTAGGCAAAAATGAAGTAAGGTTAGTAACATGGTTACAACTTCTGTTCAGACACAGGATTTGTCTTCTCAAAGAATTTTAATTTTTGTTTGCTTGTTCTGTCCTGTTAGTTTGCTGTAAAAATTGTTCCGTATCATGCAATGATTGCATAACACTAATAGGTACAACTTTCAGTTTTTTAAATAAACCAGACAGTTTTCCAAAACAGACCACTGCTTCATTTGGGGTGATTTGCTCTTTTTCAGTCTCATCATCAGATGATGCACTCTCCGTTGCCTCCTTTTGCATGAAATTGTTGACTATTTCAGCATCTGTCAAAGGAGGCGTGGTTTTCAACATCATTGTCAACAGAGACATACTCCATACCTCTCCCAAAAACGGTGAAGCCACCAAGAACTTGCCTGAAAGTCGTGAACATCCATTAAAAATGTGAACCGTTTGGCTTTTGCTTGTAACACAGGGCCAGTGACCGAGGCATTTTGTGCTCAGGTATCCTTAAATCAAGCATTTAGCGCATATTCAAGATATATATTCTCACCAAGCTTCAGTCTTTTGCAGTTACTGCACAGCGATGATTGTTTGTACAGCTTCACAATTTTTTCCCCCGATTCTTTAGAATCGTAGAAAACGCCAATGCATCCAAACCAAACTGATTGGCCACGTGTTTTTTCTTTTTACATTTATCTATTTCTTTTAAAATGGCCATCTTAGCTTTCAATGAAAACTGCCGTTGTTTACGTGTATCATTACACTCATTTCAAATCACAAAACTATTGATGTTTTAAATTAAACGCAAGCGTCTCGTCTCGTGAAAAATTACCATTGAAAATATAAATAAGGAAATGCCAATGATTAAACAATGATGAAAAAAATGCTGATACTGTGAACAAGTTTTAGTGCCAACAAAGTCTAAGTCTTAGTGCTGAAATCTGCCACTAGTAGCACTCGGGTAACGTGGGGTTTTTGTTGAAAGTGCTATTGCTGCAGACTCACATCATTATCTCATGTTTACAATTTTTTGTCGCCGAAACATGTTAAACCATACTTTTAGATAAATAGCGGTAAGAAGAGTAGTTAAAAACCATGAACATTATGGCGAATTTGCACAATTTTGGAACGAAATGTGCGAAATATCTTCGTTGTAAAAAAATTCATATTCGTTAATGTGAAATACTTTAACCTTTGCTTTATATAGACAATGAAGGGGAATTGAAAATCACTAAGTGAAATATACGTTTATGTGTATTTCAGTGTACACTGCTTTCCAACTATGTAAATATCCACACTTTATTACAACACACTATAGTGTTATAGAGTGAAAGCAGTTTTTAAAATATTGACTTCACGTAATATGAAGCGTACTAAAATTAAGAGACAATAGGTAATGTGTATAAAAACACACAAATGGTCTGCAGTCGTGTAGTATTTCACACATTGTACAAGCCAGACGGCAACGACCAGTCAACCAGCAGCTAGCGCACAGAGCTGGCTACACCACAGTAGCACCACCCCATCTGCATTCCAGTTGCCCCCCTCGAACACTATCCTTAAGAACTCCACTTCCCACTCACACGACATAGCCACGCTCAAGATTACCTGCCATTGCCACGACTGTAAGATGACAAAACACCACTGTTCTATGCTTGGCTGGAGAATGTTGTTTCATACAGCACGCAGTTAAGATATAAACAAGCTCCACCAAAACAAAAAATAGCGAGCTGGACAAATGTTACGTATAATTATTATTGTTGGGGCACTTCTCAACTGATTTCATAATAAACACTTATACTTTAAAAAAAAATTAAAAATAGTTCACCACATTCTGTACATATAAAACACGCATTCTCGTCCTGTTAAAAAATTTATGATATGATATTTTTAAAATTTGTACTGAACATCAATCACAAATTTTTAAGTTTGTTTACTCATTGTCGCTTTAATTTGTTGTACCAGCGACTGATGAATCCTATTCAGATTCTGAACTCGCGTGGTAATTCTCAGTCATTTTCCTCCCACAGTTTACAATCCTCGGAACCATTCAATTCATTACTCAGACAACACTTCTTGAATGATTTCACAACAATGTTCTCAGATACAAATTTCCACGCAGCGGAAATCCATCCAGCAACGGCAGAACATGTTGCAATTTTTATTTTTCCTTATTGATGTGGTTAAGTGTTGATTTTTTTCAGGCCACTCATCGTACAGTTTTGCTACATGTGTCTTGAAAGGCTTTGTTTATTGAAACATCCAGCGACTGTAACACTGATGTCATGCCCCCTGGAATTATGATGAGATCAGTTCTGTTTCGTTTCAATATTTCCCGTACATCATCCGTCAAATGTCCGCGAAATGCATCAACTGAAAGGACGGAAGGGAGGTTTAACAATGCTCTAGGAAGATGTAACCACACAAATTTTACCCAGTCCACCACGGGTTCATTCGTCATCCAACCTTGTGCTTGAGCTCTTACCACAACATCTTTCAGAAATTTTTCGTTTTTTGGGAGAGTTTTCCTTTTCAATATTAAATATAGTTGTAGCTTCCTACCATCTGTGGTCACTGCAAGCATTACAGTGACTTTCTGTTTTTGTATCCCACCGTATGAACAATAACTTGACGTGATGCTTTCTTATCCACTGTATGTGCATGTGGCATATCTAAATAAATTGGAGTTTCATCGGCATTGCCTGTTTGTCCCAATAAATATTGTGCACGTTTTCTCAGTTGTATTACATACCTCTGGTAGTCGGACAGCTTCTTCTTGAAATCAGCAGGCAGCTTCTGACATATTGTTGTTCTTCGGCATTACGAAAGCCCTTTACGTCGCATGAAGCATGTAACCCAGCCTCTGCTAGCTTGAAATTGTGAGTGCATAATTTCTCTGTTACAGGCCAACTGGGAGACCTTTTGCTGTATAATTTATGTTGTGATCGGCAAACCTTTGTTGCGATGTTCTAAAACGTACGCTAACAATTCATTTTAAAGTTCCTCATGCCTACCACGACGTGGTCCTGAAAACTCTTTCCTTGATGCGTTGCACTTGAAGATCACATCTTCTTGTTGCCTCCACCATCTAATGCAGGTTCTGCTGATGTCAAACTCCCGTTCAGCAGCATGATTCCAGTTTTGCTGAGCACGGAGTATATCTTTCCATTTGAAGCTCGCTGTGTACGAGTTTCATTTTTATAATTTGTCCAAATCTCTGCAGAAAACTGTGCACAGACAACTAATAAACGATACTAGTCACTCTTATGCTTTCCTTGTAACTAGGAACTAGGGTTGCCATAAACTTCCACACTGCACTTCGTATTTGCAAATAAAAAAGGACTCTTTCTACTTGCTCTTTAAAATAAAAGAAGGAAGGTGACACATGTTTCCTGTCGACAGTGTGCAGCTAGGCGGGATGAGAGACACAGAGAGAGAGAGAGAGAGAGAGAGAGAGAGAGAGAGAAGACAGTTGTGGCCGAAAACACACGGAATTACCACGTCCCTAACATGTACGTGATGAAGTTACAGAGTTCATACAGCAACACGCACTTAAAATTCAAGGACTTTTCAAGGACTATCTACCAATATTTCAAGGACAAGATTAAATTACATTCAATATGCCATGTTTTTACTCAAATGTTAAAAGTTTAAGGTTTTATTTGCAACATTTCTATTATGGTTTCATCCCCCCATCCAATGGTAAATCACCAGAAATTTTCAATTTCATTTAAAATTAACACCTTCATATTTATTAAAAAGATTCATGAAAATAAATTATACTGAATCACTTTTTAAAGAAAAACATTTCCTTTTCAAAAAAATTCAGTCTGTTTCCTGTTCTATAGTAAACAAATATGGCTGATGCCATGCTCCTGCTTAATTATTAACACACATTAGAGTATTTCATTCCAAATTCAAGGTACAGTATTAAAATTACCACACAAATTACATACTGTAACTGAATAAATAAAAAATAAGTAAGCAAAGTGAAATATCGTCGGTCACTAATTGCACAACGTAGAATGCGAGATCGTTGGTACATACCACCGCTTTGGAAGTGGTCGGGCAACTTCGACTTGAAAATCGTAGGAGACATTCCGCTTTGCAGCATGCACTGCACGCTGGCTTCTCTCACACCTGACACGTAATTTAGTTTTTAATACTCTCGTAAATACTGCATTTCGTACGGGCTATATTTCCTTTTTAAAGCTCTTTAGTTTCCTTTTTTGCACCTCTTCTCTTCCAAACAATCTTTGCCATTAAATCCTAGCAGATTACTACTTTTCGTGATCACATAAAAAAAAAACACTAGGCGTAACCTAAGGTGCTGTTGTATGCCCGAAAGTGTATCAAATTCACAGACACTGTAAAACACCTGTTATCATCAAGTAAATTATATTACATAAAAAATGTGTAGACAGTATTGTTTCATATTTCTGAGAAAGGATTTTAATGTTAGGAAAATAGCTAAAATATTAGGTAAGTACAGTAGAAACTAAATGAATCTTTTTCAAGGGACCAGAAGAAAAAAATGATGCATGCGGACCAACTACGCATGTGGACTTGCCTCTATTTTCTACCTAACCTCAAAATCAGAAGTTTTACTTTATGTACTGAGCAGACTGTCAAGGCAAAACATAAGAAAACTCTCTACAAGTTATTATTTATTACGCTAACGTAAATTACGGAAAATAAAAAAAACGTAAACAGGAAATTACGAACATTACTATAATTTTTTAAAAACATTTTTAATTTAAAGATTGCATATTTAGGAGTGCAATCGTGAAATTACATTACCAATACATAACCATCTAAATATGCTGCCCTAAAATGGAAATTATTTTAAAACCCGTCTGTTTATAATAAAACATTTTCAGACACGTTTCGCAAATTTTTGGTTAAAGTTACCGATAATTGCATTAAAAACAAAGACAAATGAACGCACGTAAAGAGATAAAATGTTTCCAACGTAAAAACAGCGATCGATAGTCAGAGACAATCGATATTGCTAGCGGCGGCAATTCTCTTCATGCCGCCATCTTGAATTTATTATGCCATGAGCGCAAGCGTTACATGCGAACACGGTCATTCTCCCGTGGCTTTGCACATGATCACCAACTTCTCTGTGATGTTTCTTCTGTGTTCTATTTCCAAACAAGTTTAGATGTCCTTTCTTCCATCGTTATCTGCGACTCTTACATGATTATATTGTGCAAATCGTGGGAAAACGTACATATCGGCTGGGCATGTTTACTTTGTGGGCAGACATGATTGTCTTTTACCGTTCGCTAGAAAAGTTCGTTTTTACACTGTATGTTGAAATTAATTTTAAAAACGATCGATACGCCTAAATTTTTGGCTGTGGGACAAGATATTTTGAGCTATGGATGCGGGAAAAACGATACTTACGAAAATGATTGATGTAGACTTCTTAAACATTGTTTTAATAGGAAAATTTTCGGGACCAACAAAAATAAACTATAGATACGGGAAAACGATGGAAACGAAAACGATGCAACGAGTTTCTACTGTAAACCCAAAAATTCAAGGATTTTTCAAGGACATTTCAAGGACTGGATTAAATCAAGGACTTTTCAAGGCATGGTCTAAGTTCCCGGACATTCCAGGACCGAAACAACCCTGTTATTAACAAGTGGAGAGATTTTAGCAATTATTAATAGAAATGATATTGAAAGCCTGTGGGTAGTCAATTATTTTTACATGTTTTTTGACAGACTCGAATTTAGTAGTGAGTAGAGTGTAAGTTATGTATGGTACTTGCAAATTGTTGACAACATTCATAAAGATATTAAGTAATTTCGTTGCGTGCATGCTGCGGCAGTCCAAGAGGAAGAACTAAATTGGACGTAGCTTTACAAAACTACGGAACTTGCAGTATGCGACTGACAGACCAGCTAGTGAAAAAGTAATGGTACGACAAAATATTTTGAAAGGAATCAAACTACTAACAGTTTAAATATTACAAAGGATGCTTCACAGAAAGCTAGGTGTACACATTTGTGCTAGTGACATAAACACCAGACAAAACTGCAATACAGAAAAAATCATACACAAGTTCTTGCCATGAATGCCGACCCTATTTTGTTTGAAATACACGAAAAAGATAATAAACAAATTTTTTCCATGCAGTGACCATATAAAAATTGTAATGGTGATGCCAACTGCTCTGACTTGACTAACCTGTAACGATACGTTAGGGGCAACCGTATTGTTCAGCAAGCTGTCAATGTTCTGGAGACCAGTTGCTGCTAGCTGGTCAGCTGCTGCATTGGAGGGGATTAACAGTTGCTGCTGTTGCTGCTGCTGCAACAGTCGCTGCTTTTGCTGCTGTTGCTGAAGCATCTTTGTGCGGAGCATTTGGTGCTACAAACAACATACACATAAATGCTTTAGGTCATTCTGGATAAAGTGAGCACTAAAAATCTACCTTTGAAAAATATCACAAGCTCTTTATATGGCTGGCAATACAGAAATTTAAACTAGTCTAGGTAGCACTTATAAACATGCACTACATCTCAAAACGACTAGTGACAAATTCACTAAATATGTTGAATTACATATGTATGTATTAGGCACAGAATAAGTCCTAGTGTGAGTGACCCTTGCAAATGTGATATATTGGTGAGAGTCTAGGTGGGGGCAGGCAAAAAGGCAGACTGCCCACACTCACTTGACACCACTACACATACAAAACTGTATGGAGTGAAAAAATAGTTCCTTCATTAAGCCCGAATCAGAAGCATTGTAATTGTGTCCTCTGTAATTATAAAACATGTTTTCATCTATTCTCTTAATGTTGTGTGCAAGAAGTTGATCACTTATGATATTATTCTTTAACGTGTTAAGAGATAATACGGGGAAATACTTCAGTACAATTTAACAT
Source organism: Medauroidea extradentata (assembly GCA_003012365.1). Taxonomy (NCBI): domain Eukaryota; kingdom Metazoa; phylum Arthropoda; class Insecta; order Phasmatodea; family Phasmatidae; genus Medauroidea; species Medauroidea extradentata. The sequence goes on along the minus strand of PNEQ01125773.1, from coordinate 102,751 downwards.
TTAGTCATTAAAATGCCACCAGTTTTGACAAAAGGAAAGGAGAGAAACTACACTCACAGGTGGGAGAAATAGTTTACAATGTTCTGTGGTTTATGGAAAACGAAGCGAAAACAAGAGAGCCGTTAATTCCACTGGAGAAAACTCAGCTTTGGACATTTAAGGCGACTGGTGTGTGACTTGCACAACCAGACAGAAGATCAAGAAGAAAGCTACCTGGAATTAAGTGAGCGAAGGAACATCCTTTTCAACATTGATAAGAAACAAAAGAAAACCTCAAAATATGACATCTATAGCTCTGACGAAGCTGTTGTACGACGTCCTGTACATAATTTCTACCTCACTGAAAATCATTAGCAGAATGTAGAAACTTTATGACGTAAACTAAAAGATGACATCAGTAGCTAAGGAAGTAATACACCTTTTAGAACGAATTTGACAAACCTAGGCTTTCAATGGCGAAAACCAAAGTCACAATACGCGCTTCCGTGATTATGTCTCGTCCTATTTTTGTGTGTATCTGTCAAGTCCTAAAACGTGAGTACTTGTGCTTCAGTCTTTTCTACGTACTAAATATATATTTTCAGGATGTTTAATCCTAAACAAAAAACATTCATATCACCACAACTTATTTTAAAGACTGAACTTGATTTTACATTGTTTTATATGGAAACTTATCTTATTCAAAGTCGAAAGAAACCCACTTTGTATTAAAGAGGTTCCACTGTATCTCAAAAATATGCGGTGATTCAGATGTGACAAATGTACAATAGTAAGCATGGATAAATAGTACCATATTTCGTCACCATACATAAAAATTAAAGCACGGAATGACGTGTTTTCCAATGGTTTGCTAGCATCTACAGCAAAGAACCAACAAAACTGACTATAAAGGGATTAATGAGATATTACTGCCAAATCTTTTACCCAACAGTATTGTGATAATAGATAATGCTCCCTATCACAATGTAAAAGTAAAAAAAAATACCTTCCAGTTCAACTAAGATCGAAATGCAACGATGGTTAAAAAAAAATAGAATATTCACTAGACTAATGACATGCTACTACCAACCTTGTAAGGAAAATAATTTGTTGGTTACACAAATTTCAGACGACTAAAAAAATTTTTTGATCAGCTCATACATAACAGCCTCTTAAGTTTTAGGTTCTGATTTTTGGCAAAACTTGGGGCCGTTATATTTGCGTAAATATGGTAGTTTGATGTAAACTCTTTGCAATATCACTGGTTTTTGGTACTGAAAATAAAGCTCATTCTCCTTCTTCCCTTGTAATAATCCATTAACCTTACCACGAAATGTACAAACAAATTTTTTTCTTGATGTCTAGACCTGTATCCTAAAGAATTTTTCTTCACACCAGTATTGTGTGCACTAGGCTTGGTGCATAAATAAATTCATTCTCAAAGTCACTTAACAGGAAACAAGCATGCCGACATGTAGAAAACACAAAAGTGTTGAATTTTAAACAGAGTTATTATGCATTTATAATTACAGTAGATTCTTACATTATTGTGTGCATAATTGCATGTCTTATTATTGTAAGCTGGAGGTACAGGAAAAACAATTTTGCATTGTCAAGAACAAATTACGTACGTTATTTATTTAACCAACACTCTTCTGGCTATAACAAATTAGATTAGCATTAATATAATTAGAAATATATTTTCTAAGAATGCTGTACATTACAGTACACACACACAATACAGTTATCAGAATATATGTTTGAACCATGAGGAAATCCACAGTAAGGCTGGAACCAGAATTGCCCCTTACTTTATCTATGCTTACATCACACATTACCTGATTGAGCAACGCATTCCCCGTAATACCGTACTGAGGAACACCTGCCCTGCCAACAATTTGAGTGTTCTGCTGCACAGTAAACCGAGGCCTCTGCTGGTACACAGGGGGTGGCGGGAAACCACCTGCCTGTTGTGTCTGCTGGCCCGATAACTGGACACAAACAACAGTGAAAACATTACACATTACTGATCTCTGAGAGCACTAATACAAGTAGCACAGTAATCAAAGAAGTCTAACTTTATTACACACCAATTACAACTGGACAACTATGTCCAGGAATTATGAAAGTATCAGAACACAAAAGACAGAACAAATACAAAAATATATATCTCAATTTTATGTAATATGATTAAACTTTATTTGCATGAACTAAATTATGTATGCATTTGTTTATGGAACATAAATAACAATTACTTGGGTTCACTTAACACCACTGAAAGAAAGTTAATATGCTCCTTTTGTTTAAGAATGGATCATGTTTTTATGAGAATGGTCAAATGAATGAAAAACAGGATTAACATTAATTTCATTTACAAAACTATTTGGAGTACTAACCTAAAATATGTAAAGGAATAAATTTATATTGCTGCAATTGCATGTGGAAAGTTTTTCATGTGACACGTACTCATTAATACTTTAATACTACTGTATTGCTTGAAAAATAATCCACATATTTTTAACAGTTTCTCGAGTCTGAAAACATGGTTGCAGCTCATTTTTGCACTCTAACAAAAGATTATTTATGTCAACATTTATTTCAATGTGGAGTAACTTTTGCTTGCGCTTTTGTTTCCAATATCTAACCAAAAATAATTCTATATTTGTACAGTATAAGCTGAAATTAAAAGATTTTTGCATTGAACTTGTGAACTTGAATCTTGGTAATCTGAGATTTATTGCTTACAACTCGCCCATTAGTGTGTCATTTAAGCCAAGGACACTGGGCTTGGAGTTAAGTGACGGGAAAGTGAACTAACAGATCTAGCAGTCTGTAAGCTGAGGCCTTTGAACTATTGATTTTTATCATGCCTACTTTCAATATTAGTCTATGATATATATGCTGTGTTTAAGTTATCTGATGCTCACTGTCTATGAAGGTAAGGTCTTGACAATGAGGAATAAAATGTGACCCCTTTTCGTCGCAGCGCTAATAGTCTTTTAGTGGAAGATTTGTCTTGTTTTGTATTTGGCTTCACAAGTTTTCACAGCTTAAAATGTGTAGTTGTGACTGGAATTGCTTGTATTATAAAAGAAAAAATTTGAAAAATCCAGATAATGTTTACGCAATTTTGTATTGGAACATATTTTCTACAATACCAGCTTACCATATTAACATAATTTTATATAAATAATTGTAAAAATTGTTACAATACCAGACGTAAACAAGGCAAATCTTCCACTAAATAACTACTAGCGTTCAGCGACAAAAAGGGTGTCGCTTTCTCTTACAGCGCATTACGCAGTGTCAAAACCTCTTCCTTTTAGATCGTGCTCGTGCCTTGTTATTACTATTAGTTTTCACTTTTAATGTAGATAATATTAAAAAATGTGGCATCGCAATAAAAATTCAAGTCAAAAAAGTAACTTTAAAATAAAATTTTTGTGGCAAATTATCTTATAGTATTAGCAATAGTCGCTCTTGAAAATGTAATAGCTGAGGTTACATTCGTCTGTAGAGTAGATTTCAGTCTCTCTAAAATGTAAAGAGTTGCATACAATATCTTATTTCATTGTGAGGTAGGCCAAATTTGTAGGAAACAAATAATAAATGCACTAATGTCAGTTCACAACACATTTAACTTTCATGTAAATGTATGTGATATAAAACGTTATTTTCTACAGTCATACAATTTTAAACGACAAAATTTATAAACTTCTATGTCGGGAATATCTTCAGGTTTACCATATTAAATACCTCATGGTAAAATGTAATGATGCAGCTTACTTTTGGGGCAGCTAATTTTTAGAGCAATACAGTACTACAGTATGTACACCATATTAATGAAAATATTTTAGCATAAGATAGCTACCGATGCAGTATAAGCTGGAGGTGTTCCCGGTAACGAAAGTGTAGGTGGTGAAGGACTATTCACATCAGATTCACACATCATAAGTGCTTTCTGTATCTCGTGAATAGCTTTCTTTTCATTCTGCATTTCTTGTTGGAACCCTACATTCAATGGTGAACCAATGATGTCCATGATATTCAGGATTGTCGTAGAATCTGGCAACAAAGAAATTAATGTTGTAATACAATATTTACACAAAATAAATTGAACAGAACTCAAAAATAATATACTAATGTGACGTGTTCAGTAGCTTATCCATCAATTAAGATTGCTATCCAAAAATGCTATTTTATAATTTTTCAAACTAGCCAAGCAAAAGACTTTAAAAATTACTGACTTTTTCAGGTTTTTTCAAGGTAAAATATACATTTTCCTGTACTGTACTGACAGTGTTGACATGAAACCAAATTTTACCTCTTTCTAATGTATAACTTTGTTCTAAATACTTATTATAAATCATGTAATGGTTTGCAGAATCTGATTATCTACAGAAAATATTTTAATTCATCATAACAAATTATTTGTTTAAATATCATGCAACATTTTACAATACTGTATTATATAAGCAGTATTTCTAGTACATATTGCAAAACAATTAAAGAACACATTTTCTTCTTTTGAACACATGCAGTTGCATTTCCATGGCTGGCTGTGGCAATGTCAGTAACCATGCACCACTAACATTTTGTTAATCACTACATACAGAACAAATGAAAGAGCTATCTAACTGTTTTGAAGTCACATAGCTTGCAGATATCCCCTCCCCACCCTTTATTCCCCACTTTCTGCAACCCTGTAAATTTCTTAAATCCTTCCTGCATTCTCTAATAAGCAGAAATTGTATCAAATTTTGATATGGCTTTTGTAAGTATGTGTGTTTGTGTTACAGTACTTTATGTTAAGAGAAAGAAACGTCTGGCAACTCAAATTTATCAGTTTGAAGAATTAATTGCATTTGAGTTCCATTTTAATAATTCTGGCTATATTAAGACACAGAGTAAGAATCTGTTGTTTCCTAAAAGTTAGTAGCTATTAACACAATGCCTGCATAAACACCTGGACACGAATATTGAATAATTACTTTAAATAATTTCAGATGCTGTAACAGAACTAGCATATAATTTCTTGCAACCTCTGAGATTTTATCAGTACACTACACATTGTATGATTTTAAGATTATTAATTTTTAGAAACAATACAAACAAGAATTAAGATTAAAAAATCCTATAAATTATAAATCCAAAACAGTGACAATACCTTCTTCTTAAAGTAAACAATATAAATAATATTGTATAAATTATAGCAGCACACCACTGCATCATTATTAGGCTACAATAACATAAAATTATGTTTTTGTATTTATTACTACTTCACTTGTTTGAAAGATCTGATAATTTGGAATAGCAAGGCTCAGATTAGTGGGACCACAGTATCTAGTATTTGGACAGTATTACAAGGAGAACTACTACTACATAAATTATAAAGACCTGTGCAGAATAATTTTGAAACTAAGGGCTAAGTTATATATCATAGAAAAAAACTTACTGTATTTTCAAATTTCCTTCATATAATGTTAAACTACTTCTTAGTAAATTTTCAAATAAAAGTAATTCTAAAAAATATGCCAAAAATTAATGCACATACAACTGTAGGTAAACTCACCAGTTCCATTGCCAGTGATGTCAATGACCTGATCCAGGATGTCTGACAACAATGGATCCGAGGATTGATTATCCCAGCTGGAGTTGTCTGGCCCCAACACAGCGCCTACTCTATAGTCAACAGAGTTAGATGGCGAGGAGAACCCTACAGCTTCCAACTGGACTATCCGCTGCTGCTGCTGTTGCTGCTGCTGCTGTTGTTGTTGTTGCTGCTGTTGTTGTTGCAATTTTTGCTGCTGCAACTGTGCAACTGTCTGCACCTGCTGAGACTGCTGCTGGTGGTCCTGGTTCAAAATCTGGTTCAGGAAGCTATTACCAGAATGCCTAACAGTTGGCGGCGGGTGGCGAACGTTCTGCCTCGATTCCACCGAATGGTTGGGCCGAACTACAGACATTGAGCTAGAGGACGGAGATTGAAGGCTGCCACCAGACCACGCTGTAAAAACCATGAACCACATATTTTGCAGCTCAAGATGAGAGAATTTTGAGACTTAAAAATTTACGTTTCCACAAAAAGGGCAATTGGAAAAACCACTGCTCGTATTATTGAAACAATACAATTACAATTAAAACAAGGCTGTAAATATGTCAAGAAAAAACATGAAGGAAAAAATATTGAACATAAGAAAACAAGACGAGCTAAATTCTGTAATGCAAACTAATTTAAATAAATAGCAGTAATCGAAAATGTAGAAACCAGTTACACAGACATTGTAAACTTTAATAAACTACAGGAACTTTTAGGTATTAAAAACAAACGTACTTAATGTATGCATCAATGGAACAAAATCAGTACAGTAGTCCCATTTTAATTATTTTTGCATATGAAAAAGACATCCACTGAAAGACTGCACATATTAAAATTTTTTCTTAGTCCCTTAAATGGTGAATCTTGATCACACTGTAAAAATGCAAAATACTGTTTGCTCCTCCGTTCTCACCTCACTCTGTCTTTTCCCTAACAAGCTACATTACAACATAGAAATTCCGCAATGGCTGCAGCACATTGCAAAATTTAAAAATGAAGACATGCAGTAATAATTGCTACTTTGTTGATGCAATGCAATATTAATATGTATTGCAATATTAGCTTGAACATATACATATCATAAACAAAGTAAATTTTTCATACTATGACTTAACAGAAAATAATGTTTCAATGGTTGTGGGGCAACTGGAGCCAGATCAGGGGAAATGGGAGCGAGTTCAGGGGAAAAGTGAGCGAGTTCAGGGGAAAAGTGAGCGAGTTCAGTGGTAAAGGGAGCGAGTTCAGTGGTAAAGGGAGCGAGTTCAGTGGTAAAGGGAGCGAGTTCAGTGGTAAAGGGAGCGAGTTCAGGAGAAAAGGGAGCGAGTTCAGGAGAAAAGGGAGCGAGTTCAGGAGAAAAGGGAGCGAGTTCAGGAGAAAAGGGAGCGAGTTCAGGAGAAAAGGGAGCGAGTTCAGGGGAAAAGGGAGCGAGTTCAGGGGAAAAGGGAGCGAGTTCAGGGGAAAAGGGAGTGAGCTGGAGGAAAACGGAGTGAGTTGGGGGAAAATGAAGCGAGTTGGGCGAAAGGGAGAGGGTTAGGAGAAAAAGGAGCAAATGGGGTAAAAGGGAGCGAGTTGGCGGTACAGGGAGAGAGGAGGGGAAAAAAGAAGCGAGTTGGAGGAAAGGAGTACATGATGGAAAAATTAGAATATGTGAGCAAAGGAAAACGAAAGAAGGGTATGAGAGAAATAAGGGAGTAACGGAAAGAAGAGAGTGGGAATATATATATTGGTCTTTTAATTAAGAAACACTGCAACACAAAGAAAAAGGAAGTTATAATTTGTATTACCCATCTTCTCCCTAAATTATCTCCGCTACTCTTCAATATTCATGGAGTTGTGTACAATACATTTTGAGCACATCAGCACTGTATTACCTCAAGACCAATGAGAATAATTTTACAGGAACTACAGCCAATAACAGTTTGTATTAATGAGGTAACCAGAACAAGAAGAAGAAACTCATGCTAGACAGTACCTGGTTGTGTCTGTTGATTCTGTTGCTGCTGCTGTGGCTGCTGAGGCTGAGGTGCTTGCTGTTGTTGCTGCTGCGGTTGTTGCTGCTGCTGTTTAACACGGTCAATAATACGAGGCAGCTTCTCCTGAGGAGTTGCCGTGATTATTGACGGAGGTAAAGGAGGTATTGTGGTTGGAGTGGAAGGCTGCTTCGCAAGCAAAGATGCCAACATCTTGTTCTTCTCCCACAGCTTACTGTTCCCCGTGCTTGTTGGCGGCACATGGTGAACAGTTGCAGAGTGATCCACTAGCCTCTTACCAGCCGAGCTAGAATCATCTCCCTCGTCACTAGGGCGCTTGCGAGATCCTACTACACCCATGCTATCAGGTGGTGATGAGGAAGAAGGGTTCGAGAAACCTAAGCTCTTGAGTAGGTCATCCTCAGAACCTGCAGGATGTGAATGCTGGCCAGTATCGATGGACAGTGGGGGTTTGCAATCTTCACTCCCTTTCTTCATCAGTTGATGAAGTAACTCATTTTGCTTTTGATTCTCAAAGTCATCTTCATCGTTCCGCTCATTCAGCAACTGAAACCACCCACAAAAATTTCACTTATACATTATTTCTAATTAAATAATAGGCCACAGTATGACATTTATGTCAACTATCAATAACTTAAACCTATGTTTTTATCACCAAGAACAGGAGACAGTTGTGAAGTGTTATTACAAAATGTTGCTTGCAAAGTACTAAAAACTCCACTTGAACTACACACTCAAATTGCAACCAAAAACCTTATGTCCAAAAACTCCTCTGATGCCATATTTCTGAAAGTATTTACATGCATCTGTAACAAGTGCCTAAATTGCAGTGTAAGTATACATGTATGTATATGTATACATAAATATATATATATTTCAAAAATTAATTTTAGAAAACTACATTTGGCGTAGATTAAAACTGAAAACATTTATAGTAAACTTAATTCCTTTTATTCATTATTACAAAGAAAATTTCTTTTCACCAATTAGTTGCAAAAACATTCAAAAAAGTTTCTAAAAACATCAAGAAACTCAAAACAATTTTAATTTACAAACTAATAGGTAACTCTGCAAATACCATTACTATACTAAGCCTAAATACAAAATAACCATTGTTTTTAAGTATATTTAGGCCAATTATAAAAACCTAAAACAAAACAAAATAGGTACCCCCTAAAAGGTAAAACATTATAGTGATGTAATCTTTACAAAATAGAGGCAATTCGAAATTCATGATATAAACGTGTAGGGCTAGTAAAGGGGACTGAGTAGATATTTTGAACAGGAAGCCATGTTCTGAAATGTACCATTTACATGCTACAGCCATTACTAGAGGTACGTTAAAAGAGCATTTACAAATCCATTTTATAGCATTTACTTTGTGTCTGTAACATTTTATAGCATTTATAAAATGAGAAAAATAGCTTTTTGTAGCAACTATAAAATCTGGACTTACGATTTTTGTAGTGTTCATTTAAGAAACGAGAAAAATAGATTTCTAAACTGTATTTTCACCCTGCTTGTCACTGTCAGTTATTATTTTACAACTACGGTATATGATCAACAATCACAATTTTAACTCAGCCTATTGGTTGAACTTCAACATACCACACGTCTCCAGGTTATTTTCAGTCAGTTTTCTCCTTCTGTCCATTAGCACAAGGTTGTAGCTGCTGAAAAACCTCTCAGCATATACGCTGTTAACTGGCAGCCAGAGAGATTTGATAGCTGCACAGCAAAATTCTTCAAACTTTGGTTGCATTGCAAGCAAAATTTGAAGAACATCAAGTTTTGCCCCATCTTTCAGCTGTTCTACCAACCGCTGATGGAAATATATGTATATCCATCCATAAATTCAGTCATGTCCACAGATTTACAAGCAGGCTGTAGTGATTTGTTGGAACGCACAGAAGCTTCATTTACCAGCACCACTTGCCCTGCAACAGCAGGGCTGAAGAGTTTGCCTGATGACTTGTACATGTTATTTGCTTCACATGTCCCCATGTGCAGCGCAATTTTCATGTGTGCTTTTGTGCAGGCATTTTTTTAGATTTTCAGTCATTTTTGCATGCATCGCTGTGTTTTGCACTGAGACAATAGTGTTGCTGTTTTTTCTGGGAAGAGTCCTTTTGCTTGTCTGCCCAATGACAGATCAATTCTATCAAGGTCATTCCAAATGATATGACCACAAGGGTACTCAGAACATTCAAAAAGATTGATCAATGTCATTAGAGGTTGGCAGATTTCAGAAATAAATGTAATCTGTGCCTTTACTTGCAATTTCAAATCTCGGGTCTGTACTGTATCACAAACCAACAGACTACTTGCATTTTTATCTTCATACTGAGTAAGAAAGTTTGTGAGAGGCTCGAGATATTAGTCAAGATAGACAACACATTAAAATCGCTGATTCACTTAACGTAAAAATTTTTCTGCCTTGTAGTCCCTGACTCGATCTTTAATAGTCACTTTGGGTCTTCCTATTTCAAAATTCAATTGCTGCAACTCAAGCAGACAGAAAAAAAATTACGTACAACAAACGTAACCAAAATACAATGCTCCGAACTTAGAAATATTCACGCACGAAAAACTCTGTCAAACACAAAGCAAGTGCGATACAGTTCACGTGTATCAAAACTAAACAACCTTCATGGAAAACATACTTTCAATAAATGTCAGCAAATATAATACAAAGACGATATTTGACGTCAGTGTAAAGCGTGGATTTCACTGATAGTTCAAATTTCCAACGGCAGGGCAGACCGCAGCACTGTAGAAGTGTTGCGATAGTTTGACGATAAAAGTCGATTAGTTGATTCAATTGTTACTATTCACTGTTTCGTTACAAACTTATTGTCGGCGCAAACTGTTGTTAGTAAATAACTGTTGGAAGCTAAAATTACAACACTGAAATAAGTTATTTTATGATTACCGAAAATTAGATGATGTCTCAGGTTAAACAGTTTTCAAACAAAAGATCCCACCATGTTAGCGAGCACGGGTGGTTTTTATTTTACATTCGTTGGCTACACGTGGATGCGCGAACAGAAAATACAACTCGACGTTTTTCGAAACCTAAATAATGTAAGTACCTTTTTACAGCTAAAACTTAATGAATAATCTAGTTTCTTATTTTCAAACTGTAATTACTAGTTAAATGCTTATGTGAACATTCTGGAAGGTAGTTAACTTATTTAAGTTAGGTACGGACGGCCTGCCGGTACTTATATTTTAATGATAATTGAAAACTTACTTTTTGAAAATATTGCAAATATTTTACAAGAACGCCGGAAGAAATTTTGCATCTATTTCGCATTTATTGCATTTGCGATTCTAACGTACCTCTAACCATTACAAAAAATGTGTCGGATGTGCCAGTGTTGTTTTGCAACCAAATAGGATGGCAGAGAATCACCTGATGACATGTGACATTTACCCTGCTGTGGTGTCATGCCTGGAGCCCCTACAGATGTTGCAACCAGCATATTTTGTATGACGTGTTAACTTCTGCATGTGGTTTCTGCCCAACGATGCATTGATGAGCCCCACTTTCCACGAAGAGTACTGTTCACTGATGAATGTAAATTCACGAAGAAGTTTGTTCTCAATTCTCAAAACAGCCTACAACTATGGAGTTTCCACTAAATACTTTAGAATTTGTAAGAAACATTTCACATTATATATATGTTGTTTTTAATTGTGTGGGCCAACATCAAACCTTATACTTAATTTATTCGTGACAATGGTTGTTCAAGGGTATAAATTTATACATACTGAGGTATAACTGCACTAAAAATCAAGTAATTTTACAATGATAACCGAGGGTTAATACAATGTATTAATAAAAAAACACGTGACTATTAATTTTGCTTTGTCTCACTGTATTTTTACTCTTACATTTTAAAGTGTAATATAAATCCAAACTTCTTGTAAATATTCAGCATCAATACATTTGTCAGTTTTTATAATATATGTGTACACATTTTTTAATTCCTAATAACAAGTGTGTAAAATTTTACCTACTACAGCAGTTTTTCCATTATCCATACAAGAATGCAAAACTGACCAATTCTTGTATGTGTAGTATATACTTTGGTTTTCAGTGCACACCCTGGATAATTTTCTACAACACTGAGTTTGTGTACACACGCACTTGATTTGAAGTAAATACAAAACACAGAATGTTATTTAACTGGCTTATAGCTGGACATTCTTTATTTTAAAAAAACTCAATTTAAGTTGATTACAAAGCTAGTTTTAAATATATTACAAACACTGCAACATGATAAATACCTAACGATACAGAGACCAACTGTTGCACTTTTACTGTGCTTTAAAAAGTACACGTTTGAAAAATTTACGAATTTTTACAGCGCATGGATTGACAGCATTAGATATCCGGCTGTGTCCCGTAGAGGAGTTAACAAATATTAAAACTTTAATGAAAGTGTTAAAACTATCTCATACTTCCCTTTGTTTTTCAGCCTTCAAAGTCTTTCGATATAAGAATTTCTCACACCTATACATTTAGCTGCTCTCTGTACTGCTTTACTTAAAGAAGCAAACATTAATTTTCCGCTTCTTCATAACACACACCCTAATAACACTACTTTAGGTGGTAGGCGATAAAGTGAGCACTTTTGGAGACAGTATTATCTTGTATAATAATTTATATATTTACACACACACACATACAGTATATATATAACCTCCAACATTTACATACGAGTACAGTAATAACGAATGCTACTTAGTGTGCTTCGTTAATTTTAAAAAGAAATAGGAAAACATACATTTTCTGAAAGGATAAACACAACCTGGGTTTCAAAAGTGCTCACATTATCCCTAGCCACCTTTAATTATACCTCTATCCTTGCTATGCAATACTTTGTTGAATCTTTTCGGTCACGTGCCGCACTCCACTGTTGACAATCCAGCTTGAAAGAAACAGTAACTAATGTATTTAGATAGGCACAAAGCGAAGGAAGAAATGGAGAGCCACCTCCTCTACCTCCCCTTAACCGCTCCTTTCCCCTCTAGAAGTGGCTCACCTCACCCCCGGGCTACGAGCCACATAGACGTTTGAAATCGGAAGTATTGTTAGTAAATAAATTTGTCTTTCTTCTAGGATGTGTCAAACGTCACTTAATTCTGTACCTTATGTCACACCTCATTTGACATGGTGCTCTGCTAACGTGATACTGCCTACTCTGTTGCAAAACAACACCGACACATCCGACCCATTGTAATGGCTGTAGCATGGAAACAGTACATTTCCAGACACTGCTTCTTATTCCAAATATTGTCTACTTAGTACCATCTACTAGTCGTAGAGATTTGTAATATGAATTTCTGAAGAGCCTGTCTTTTGATTTTAAAACGACGACAATGACAACAACAATAATGAATCTACACTATTCCAAAACAATGACAAAATAAATTAAATTAGGTGGTTTATGAATTATACAAGAGCTGATTCATTTACTACAAATAAATTTTAAATATATTCTTTAATACTAGTAGTGATGGAAAATATACAATGAAATTGTGGTGAACAGTGCTCTACGAAGCACAACGCTTTTACCAAGACTCCAGCATCATCACAAATAAAGTTTGAAGGATAACACAGTATTTCTTACAAAACAAACTGTCCATGTAAATGATAAGATACTGAACTGTTGAAGTTTTTTGATATCCTAAGAAAGAAGTGAAGAAAAGGGATGGCATACTGCTAATCAAAATGATTAACAGCAACAGTTACCATCAGAAAAATATCACAACTCGAGCATGCCACTGACCTAGGTAAAATAAAACCTAGAAACACCTGTTATCTGTGAAAATGTTTCAATGACTTGGCCAATTTTTATGAGGTGATTTCTGTAACTCTTGCTGCTTTTCATGTCATTTCACCATAAATTTCTCTCAGTTTTTACACAACAAATATATTGCAAAATTAGTGAACACGTGCTAAGTATCTTACTTTAGTTCAATGTTTAAATAACATGATTTTATTTATACAAATCTGTTATGGAACTGAATGGTTAAAAATCCACACATTTGTTATATTTCATGGTTTAGGCCTCTATGTACATGAAATGGAGGAAAACAAGATTATATAAAATGACCGTGGTAAACACAATAATTAATAAGTTATTACAGCCATAAATAAGAAATTGTGTGGACAAACAATGGACAAAAAATACAATTAATTATGTTACATTGAAGCTACTATATTTGCCATTATAACCTAAAAATACAAAACTATGACTTAATTTACATCGTAATTTACAAAATAGCACAGGTGTTTATAAATTGACAGTACAAAACATGTGTTGTGCTACATGGAAGAACTGGATGACAGGATTCTTATCTGGTTCATGTATGGCAGTTTTTGCTGGACGAAGTGTACAAACATTTGGTTTGGCAGTGTGCGTTTTCCAGAGAAGAATACAGTACTACGGGTGTACGACATGAGCATTGAGTTGCGCCCGTTTCCCATTAGGTGCAGCGTGTCTATGTACTGTGTGACATGCAGTTTGCAGATTCTTACTACTGAAGTGACAGAACTAGCGTTTCATTTCACGACAGGTTGTTCAAGGTAAGTGTGGTCAATATGCAATTAACATTATTTATAATGGCAAATATTCATATCTGCTATGTTTGCGAGTCATCCCAAATATTTAATGAAGATGTTTGTTGTGGCCCAGATTGATATGGCAAGACGTTAACATAATGATTCTGATGAGAAATGATTACCGTTCCAGGGGTTTGAGTCTAGAATGTGCCGCTATGGTAGTATGCTCCTTCAGAGGAATTTTGATATTGCATTCTTCTATTATCACTACATATCACAAGTACACAGTTGATGAGGCGGAACATAAAAATAATACATTTGTCGAATGTCTCACAGAAAAATTGTATACACTTAATCGTAAATATAATTGCTTGTGCCATTCAACTCTTTGATTACAAATGTACTGCAAATAATCTTAGCTTTCAGATTTTTTGTTGAGCCATTTGTAGTCTACGTAATAATTCAACACAAGTTTTAGAAACGTTTGGTAAATAAGCTTGCAGCGAGGGTTTGCAGCGAATGTCTAAGAGTGTCACATGCAATATACAATTAATAACTTTGAACAATATAAATACCCTGAATATGTTAATTCATGTTTTGTTTATCATAATTCCTATTTACAATGCAAACAAATTTACCTCCATTGTTTTACCTGATATTTGGTGCTGATAAAATTTACGACGAATTATGTCATTCATTCCTTACATTTTACAAGTATGTAGTGTGAAGATTATTGTTTTATTTGTGTTATTTCCTAAGACAACAATTCTGAAATATTATGTGCCACAACTTCATAATAAATCTCAGAATTTTTTGTTCTTGATACTACTTGCCGTATCAAAAGATACGACATTAATTTTATCACATTGTATTGCAAGCAAAAAAGAACAGAATCACAATAAATATTGTGTTGAGTTACTTAACCTAAACAAACGCCATTTTCACGTATACTTTCAAACCCCTTTAAACCCGTTTTTGAGGTCGAAAGTCGATTGTGTCATTTCACAAAGAATGGATATCTTGAATCAAAGGCATTTTTACTATGGCTACTATCAAAACTTGCACTATTCTTTCGTAACTTTGCACATAATACCCGCATTTGCTCAAATACAGCTTTAAAATTTAGCAAAAAATTTTGTGATTTCACACATTGCAAATACAGGTGTATCCAATCATAATTTTCACATTAATAAACAGTAATTACCTTTAGCAGCATGTTGTTTCCGGTAGAAGACTTAGAGACAGACTCTCCGTGACGATTAACCGAATGACTCCTGTTCGCTGGACTCTTCACTTCTCGCTGCACATCCTCGTCATCCTCTTGGTTCAGCAATCCTTTGAGTATCCGGTGCTGGTCGCCATCATCGCTCTCCTCTGCACTGGTACTCGCACGTTTCGTCAAGAGGTTTCGCAGCCTTCCAGAATCCCCAGGAGCAGAGTTGCTCTCTCCACCATTCATGCCGTTTCCAGCATCCAGTACACCTTCCTTCGAGTCCTTCACCTCATCCAGCAGAAAGGCAGAACCAGGCACTTGTTCCTGCAGCGGGCTGAACGGAAACCCGGAGGAGTTACTGAACGGGTTAGCCGGGGTGTTGGCCGGACTGGGCTGGGCAGGTTGGTAGGGGCTGTAGGTGGGTCCTGCCGGGCTGTGGATGCTCTGGCGGGAATCGGGCCGGCTTTCCCCCCACACCGGGCCACCGCTGCCACCACCTCCTCCACCTCCACCCCCTCCTCCTCCGCTACCCTCGCTGCCCACCAGATCCCACGTTGATGTGGGGAACAGGTCGAAGTCGTTGAGGCTGATGTCTCCGCCAAGAGTGAACGTGGCGTAGGGCGTACTCGCATTCAGAGTGATGGTGCTGCCCAGCTCGCCTGGCGTGCTGGGAGGGGCGAACCCACTTGAGGTCACCACACCACCACCATTCACGGGGCTGGGAGAGTTGGTTGCATGGGAGTTGGAGAGGTGACCGCAGTCTGTGGGGAGCGGCTCTGTGTCCCTATGGAGATAGTGGGAGGTGACAACACACAATCCAGTCTCCAAATGGATTATAAGTTAGTAATGCATGCAAGCTTCTGCAATTGTTAAATGATTAATACTCCAGCTCAAAACTAATTTTCTTTTTTTTTTCTATGAAAATGTTATGAACTCACAAGATGCAAATATTTGGTTTATATTGTTTGTAGCGTGCATATTATTTTATTAATAAAACAAAAAATTTGTAAGTTGTTAACTAGAATTTTCAGTGTTGTGTTGTTTAATTAGTATGAAGCAATAAATGTCTGCTACAGATGCCAGGAAATAAGCAGATTTAAGAACAGGTTGTTTATACTACTGTACCCAGGTATTGAGTAATGAAGCAGTGGTATAGGATTGCTGAGTTCCATTGATGCGAATAAGAAAATATGATATGGTAATTACATAGGGATGATATTAACCAAAAAATAATTTATCCACGAGCTTCATGCTTATAATTTGATAAAATAGTCCCAAGCTTAACAAAATTCTACTTTGAACAGAAAACCATAAATTTGATTACACAAATGAATGTTAAATTAACTAATATGTTAATAAACTTCTAAAGCTGGATTAGCTGGTCATATAATAATTTTTTGAACATGTTTACTTAAAAATTCTCTACACGTTATACTAGTTATGTTAATACAATTTTACAGTTAGTTTCTCATTACTGAATATTCTGAAGATGCAATATTATGTAAATTTGAAAAATTATAGAAGTAGAAGAGAATTCTTAAGTGCTTCATGCATCAGGGAAATATCGGGAAAATGTCTCAAGACATGCAAAACTAAACACTGATCACATACAACTTGCAGGACTAAAAGCATTAAATGTAAAGGTCATCTCTCCAACACCCAGGCTCATAAAGGAATGAAATGTACTACTGTATCATACGGTCAAAATTTATTCATTCTGTATATGCATGCACTGATTTTCTATAACGGCTGCACCATCACCAACTTGCCAGCCCAGTCCAACACCTAGTACATTTTGTTCATAATTACATACTACAAAGTCTTTCTCAACATGCTTAAGAATTAAACTGAAAAAAAAAAAAAAAACAAAAAAAAAAAAACAAAAACAAAACAAAAAACATTTTCTGCACAAATAAAAATTGTATATTCATAAAGAAGTGTCTTGCTACATCATGCAAAAATACGTAAAAGTACTAACACCACTTATGCCACTAATTCCCGCTGTGCAAAATTCAAGTTCATGCAATAATTTTGGTCCTGAATAACATAAATGAGAAAAAATCTGCAAAGGAAACCCAAAATTAAGACAAAAACTCAACCCAATTCCAAATTCTCAAATTTTAATATTGCATTCTATTTTACTCATACACGTTATAACATTAAGGTTTTCCACATACTCTTAGTAAATGACCGAGGTGTACCAAAATACACTAAAGTCACTGTAATATTGGACAGCCAAGAGTAAAACTATAATCATAAAATTGATGTCATAATCAGCTGTATAGGACTGTTAATACAAAATTACTCAAACTATGGTTTGGGTGTCAACACAAGTTTCAAGAAATAAAATTCAACTTACTGTACCTACTCTGATAACCTCATTGTTAAAAGAATTATAATGTTCTACAAAAATATTTCAACTAAGGGAAGTATATATGAACTTAAAATGTATAATTTTACAAAAAAATGTGTCTACATAACCACTTATTGCAACAGAAGAAAATAATGCATTCACCTGAAAATGTCAATATTTCCTTTAAATTTTTGCGTCAAAAAAATTGGGTTACTGTATACAAGTATACTAGCATAATAGCAGTATGTATTTAACAACCTTTCATCCGCTAAATTTTGGTGAGCCTATTATTATTATTATTATTATTATTATTATTATTATTATTATTATTATAAGTATTTCACAAACATATAATGTTGCATAAAAAGTCAGCTAGCTATAAGTAAAAGTTACCAAAAAACGTTTGTCTGCAAAATTAGTGGTTTGTGCACGAGCAGTAATGTTTTCCACACTTGCCGAACTACTAATTTGTGATTACAACAGGAAATTATAAACAACATTGAGCTTAACAGTAGGCAGATTATACTTGGACACGATAAAGTCCTAAGATATAAATGAAGAACCATGACATACTTCTGAGTACAAACAGCCATGTGAAACTAATTACACACATGTTAACCACAGCAGTTAAGTGTACAAACTATTACCGATCCTACAACTACCATGCCTACAACACGCAAGCTAAGCAGTCTCTGTACGCACGACTGAATACTCCTGCAACTCTCAAAACGTTTAGTTCCCAGATACAGTTTGCAAGCTCGCAACTGGTTCTTTACATGGTGTGCACACTCACAAGAAAAGAAAGGTACATGACCGTAATGCTATTTTCCTGCCACCGATAAAACAGTTGCAGCTTTTATGCACGTTCTTAAACTCTTCATATCAAAACAAGGGTGCACCATTATGCAAGTAATTATAGTAACTTTCACTTTGAACTGTAAGTTTCACATACACGACAACATATTCTAATAATTTTTATTATAAGCATTCACAAACAGGAATTCCCCCCTCCCCCCTCAACATACAATATGTTCTATACAATTACTGAAAAAATCCTAAAAAACAATACAAAAATATAGAAAAAGCACAGTGTAATCCCATTAATACAATGTGGTTTTCATTCCCCAGGGAACGGAGACAAAAGGTATGTTTCTATTTTGAAGATAAATAGCAAGAAAATATTATCAGAGACTTTTCAGAGATTTCGCAAACACCTGTAAAGTGTGCAGAGTACCCCAAGGCCCTACTAGGACAGGGAATTACATGTTGAATTATATTAAGTGAGGCTTAGTCACGTGTTGAACCTACATACTGTGTATGCCCACCACTGAATTTTTTGTTCGTCTCTGTATGGTTCACATTGCCACAGTACAGTTTAGAATGGTTTGCCAATACCTAGAAAATTACTTTTATTTTTATTGGGACGGGACAGTTCCACAATTTGCAGGTTCTGATTCTCAGTACCGATCCTAAATTCTGTTTTCAGTTCTGATACTATTTTATAACATTTTGTTTTCGGTCTTCAGTATGTACTGTAAAATATGTTTTTGAAGGTTTGACATACTTTTAGATACATCTTTTAAGATTCACAACTCACTGAAATTGCATATTTTGCATCGTAAATATCTACTTTAAAATGATTCCAAACTTCAGACATGGCTAATTTGATAATATAGTATCACAGTGTACAGTAAAATTTTCGCACGTGGCATGAAACACACATAAGCTGTTATGAACATAGAAAACTGTTTACACAGCCAAGACATGCAAATACAAAAAATATAAATATTGTAGATGGCATTCATCTACAGCTTAACATTCTCCGCCATTTTGAATTTATATAAACTTTGCAATACCATTAATTTGGAAATATATTGAATAAATTTTCAGTTCTGCATTTCTACAAACTCAGTTAATAAAAATATTACATTAAAGGTAACATACAATATTTCCGTTGTATAATTTTCTAAGCCCTATTTTTGTCACGTGTATGGGTAGAAAAATGTACGTATATCACAAGTTCAACCATTCTCATTTCACTAACGAGTATGCTATAATTCCAAGGATTTGTTTTTCTAAATGTGCCTGCCCTTTTAGTTCTATTTTCTTACTGGTAAATGGCTGCAGTGATATTTATTTACCACAATCTTTAAAATACAGTAATCTTTTGATTTGACGACTCACAAGAGACTGAAAAAATTCAAAACTGAATCGAAGGTGTTTTTAAACTGAATCATTAAAGTCTGTTAGGGAATCTAGAAGACCAAAAATACAGTTGTTAAAGTGAAAGAATCATTAAACTGAAAGATTTTAAACTGAGAGATTACAGTAATTGTAAACACGTCAATAATAAGTTTTTGTAAACTTCTACAATGTATTTTACAGAAGATAAATATAAAAATGCCATTGACAGAGTCTAAGAGCAAATGTTTGGAGGTCAAAAACTTTCAAGTGAAATTTCTGTGGTGAAACAAAGGCTTGAAGGGCCAATTAATATACTTAAGTAATAATTTTTTCAATTTGGTCTATTCGTGTAGATGTTATATTTTGTGACGGTTGGCATATACTGTTCAGTAAAATATTAATGACGTTCATTACCTAGTCACAGTGAACGGAGATTAAGAACTGAAGACTGAGGTCTAAACACTGTCTGTGCTGGTTTGGTTCTTTCAAGGACAGACAGAACAGAGGTACAGAGAAACTGATAGTCCCACCATCAATTTTTATTTATTTAACATGGTAGTTTGTGCCCTTGGACAGCACAAGTTCTTAGTAAAGGTACATTCATGAAAGAGGGAGGGAGTTGGCCAGGGCCTTTATTAAGAACCAGCCCAGCATTTGCACGAAGTGAGTTAGGGAAACCCTGGAACACCGGAATAAGGACGGCAGAAACAGAGGATGGAACCCAGGTCCTCCCAAATGTGAGACAAATGTTTTAAAACTGGTCCATCTCCCTCTGTATATGAACAAATTGAGTTTAAAAAAAAAGCACACTCACAAAAACAGCCACTCAAATATTTGTTTCCACATCTTTTTCCTGCACCAATATTTTAATTTTGTCAATGTGGAAGGGGGAAAAAAGCAGTCAGAAAGGCCACATAGGGATACGTAACTGAACCTCACGTAATACAGTTTAACATACAAATCCCTATTCTTGAACATGTCCAGGGAATAGGCAGTAACTTTTAATACAAACCCGCTCTATACAAACCACAAAAATTAAAAGACCCCTCAGGTATGTATTAAAGAGGTTTTATTGAATTTGCAAAATAACAAACAGAAGACATGTTGACTATTTGTGGGGACGCACATAGAACAGTATTCAGAAAAATAAAAATACATAAGTGAAAATTTTAATACTTTTATCCAAACAGCACCTAATGTGAAATGTGCACTGCATTTACTAGAACCTAAGACGCCCTCGATTCGAAGACACACCTGGCTTTTACGAAAAAATTAATCTTCACAGATTATAAGAGTGACACCCTTGTTATTCCGAAATTCCTGAAGCAAAGCAGTAAATTTTTACTAATTTCAGGGCAAGTAATTTCAATACAATGTATAAAAACAGGGATCCCTTAGTAATACTTTACAACTGAATTTTACTGTAACAATCATAAGAAATTTGCCTAACAAAAATATTTCACAAGTGCATTAAATTCAAAGGAAAATTTTTAACCACAAAACAATCACTCTTCTACACAAAAAATTAATGAAAAATTGGTATGACACAAACTAAGCAGAAAAAAAAGTGAGCAATTATGGTACAGTATTAACAATCATCATATCTGTACGACTTTCTGAAGTGGATTCTAAGTCAAAATCCTCAATCATACAGACACTGTCACCACTTTCACTGTCAGTGTCTTGCCATACATCACTGTTCTCTGTTATATCCAAGTTGTTAGAAATGCGGCACTTTTTTAATGCCTTTAACATACGATGTTGCTACTTCATGAATCATATTATTTATCCACGACTTGCCCTAAACTGGTGCCGTGCGATGCCAATTCGCATAGCTGTCTCTACCGCTTTCAACTTCATCACTTCGCAAGATACTGCAAATCCACCATTCCGTTGTGTGGTAACAACATTATTCACCTCTTCAATTACTGGAAAACTGCCACGTTTCGGGCCTTAAAAGCCATTTCCAGGTGCAAATATTTCATTGTGCTTGACAAACATTACATTCAGAAATTCTGAAATGGGAACCAGCCACTCTTGTTTCCATTATTTCCCACAAAATAATTGCTTTATTTTATTGAGGCAGTATAACGCACAACCATGTTCACCTTATAAAGCATGAATGCAACATTTGTAGGTACGAAACTACTGCGTAAAATAATCTATATGCACCATACAACGTACTTCAAACTACACAAAGTAACTAATTTTTTTATGGAGATAAAAAGTGCTGCATATTTGTTTTCTATCATCTGGTACAGTCACCTGAACATGTTAATAACTTGCATTAATCATGAGTTATTTTAATTAATTTTTATTATACTAACGTAGGTAAAAATTAAACAGAAAGCAACGAAAAACATCAGAATATTAAGCATCCAAAAATGACACTATCCTCCTTTTGTTCTTTGCCATAAAAATCAATGGTAGTAGACTGTAAGACACCCATGTTTAAAAAAAAAGTGTTTAGAAAAATGCATTGTAGAATTAATATTACGCAAATAAGATAAAACAGTGTTTATCATAGACTAACGCACATTAAAAGATTGTTTTTTAAATGTTTCACCTACTGAATAACTTCTGGCACACCATTTATTTAAGTTCTGTGTGTATACTTTGGAGAGTATTTACCCAACAAATTAACAAGGAATAGAAAACATCAGACCTTGAAAACAGTTTTTATTATCTAGTAATGTGTGGCCGAAAAATATTACAAAAGCCTTAAATACACCTCTTTTCTATAAACCATGCTTGGATACTGAAATATGTTTAACATGCTTCACCAAAATTATTATTTTTATGTTACTGCGTACTTGTCAAGACCAAAATTAAAAAAAGGAAGTGTGGTATTATATTCACAGTTTTATATGCAGCTAAACAATATAAAAAATGCCAGAAGGTGCAAACTACTTACATAGACTGTTCATGGTAAAGTAAGCATTTTTTAAGGCCTTGTTATTCTATTTTTCCTTTCATAAAATTTTTATACATTCACAATTTATTAAAATAAATATAGATGTGTAAGTAATATCCACAATATGTACATCACATCACACTCAAAGAGCATGTCTAAGACCACAATAAAATAACCAATTAAATAAGTAGGAAAAGGGTTGAGGTACTCACAGACTGATAACACACATAAAGGACAAACACGTACGTATTGTTGGGCAAGTGCACATTGCAGGACCTTTCACTGGCTTTGGCCAGCTTCATCTGGCCTAAGCCAGAGAAACATCGTGCAACTGTGCAACAATATGTGTTCCTCCTTTACTGTGTGTGTGTCACTATCAAGAAGTACCAGTCTGGAAGTACCTCAACCCTCTGTCTACTTACATAATTGGTAACATAGTGGCCTAAGCCGTCTTTACATGCATTGTTTATCACAATATTTTTTTTTTTAATTCTTGACACAATGACACTCAGAATGCTAACTATACACGATAAACAGTCTATTCATGTAACAAACGTAAAATACAATGGAGATGGCGTAAATGTAATCCCAGTGTTGATAATATAAGGTTGTGCTACTTCCCCATTCACATGCATGCATACATGCCACAGCAGTAATCTGGAATAGTAAGTGCACCGATTCTCATAGTCCATGCATTTCATATCTGCACAATAAATAACACTTTGTCTTCCACTACAATGTAATGAAATGCAGGTATAGACAGTTCAGCATAACGTGAGCACTCAAAAAAGCCCTGCTAAAGTTATATTTTCAGCCAATTCGTTATCTTTCCGCGTGTAACGGCTAACAACGGGACATGTCTTAACCTCTCTGGACACGTCACTTAAGGGTGCAAGTACTGCAATTTTCATCTCCATGTTTTTAATATTATATTTGCACCAGTTATTTTTCATTCTTGTTTAAGACACAAAAAGTGACCAAATTTTCCACTTGTAAAAATTCTTTATCTCACATAGTTTTTGCATAATGGCTCGTTAAAACCAAAATTTGCATGTTTCTGTTTTAAGGATGATGCTAAAACCAACTCACTTACCAAGCTGGAAAAATTCACAGTGAATAATGATGATGGTTACAAATTTAGCTATGTTTTACTACAACATAAAATATTTCCGTATTTTTAAAGAAATTATTGAATTGTTCAAATTTGAATTTTAAATTTCAAATTATTATTATTATTATTATTATTATTACATGACATTGCAGCCTGCAACATCTTTAACCACTGAATTTTTTCAGTTTGGTAGTCAGTTGGTTTTAGTGTAGTCCTTAAATGGAAACATGCAAATTTTGACTTTAACAAGCCATTATGCAAAAACTATGAAAGAGAAAAAATTTCACAAGAGACAAGTTTAGCCACATTTTGATTCTAAAATAGGAAAATAAATAAATACCTGCTACAAATGAAAAATAAAAACATGGTGATGAAAATTGTGGTAGACTGTGCTCTTAATGTTTTGTGCGTGTAAGATAAATTGTGCAGCCAGTATGTATTGATACAGTTAAATAAAAAAAGTTTATTAATGATATAAAATACAACTATGTCGATTTCTGTTGGTTACATTTTTATGTACATTGTGGTATTAAACTAGGTTGCATAATTTCACTGCCAACCATACAAGCATTAAGGAAACTATAGTAAATATAAAATTATATGCAGGAAAAAAATAGTGATATACACTAGACCCCCGATTTTACGAACACTGGATTTAACGAAGGTAGAGATTCTACGAATACAATCTCAGGAACCCTAAAAAAATAACAAAATTATATGACAAAAAAAAATTTTAAGCAATTACATTGACAATGAATAAAACATAATGTATCAAATTCACTGCATTAAAATATGAATTGTAGAGTTGCAGTTTTTACTTGGTAAGTCACAATATTAAAAATAAAACAAAAATAGCGAAAATCCGTTGAAAGATGCAGCAGTGAGTTTGAAAACCTCGCGGCGGCGCCGGCGCCGCCTGTGCCAAGCCGGCCGGCCTGTCTCTAACTACGACGTATTAGGATCTATATTGAGGTCGTACTATAGACCCATAGTTCCAGCGCATGCGCATATGCTCATTTAACTATAGTACAGCCTCCTTCTAGGCTGTTTCACAACGTCTTACATCTCTCTCGTCTCGCGCCGAATGAGTTTACTTTTTTACACGAACCCTATAAATAATAGCGTGATATTTTTCTTTATTGCGTTAACACCATACGTACTTAAAACAATTAACTTGGCGCATAATTTGCTTAAACAATGCGTTACTGCGTGTCGTAAAACGTGGATTTCACAAGTGAGCACGATAATAGCGCTACCTATTTTCAAGTGTAGAAACATTTGTCTCCGGGTATGACGAACTTGGAAAATAAATAGACGTTCGTGTAATACGTAATCCCGGAACTCCTAATTTATTTTTACCGCATATACTGACTGTGAAAGTGATTAATTTCAATCACTTTAATACATGTAATTCTCGACGATTTTAGGTAAGAACGTCACAAAATGGCATTTTTGGATCAACGTCTATATATGCTACGGTGCCGCTATCTATCTACCATCTTGTGAACGTTCGTACAGTTGCGCTATCTGTCCGCTCTGCACGCTACTAGTATCTACGTTTTCGTACAATTCAACAACAACGTCAAGGGAATGTTTTTACGTTAAGTTATATAAAACTGCGCAATGAATAAATATATCCGCTTATTCCTTCTTTCTTTGGCGAATAATTTACAAGGGCATTTTACTAGTAAGGAATGCCGACTTTTTCCCCCATTAAACGCTACACAAATCGGGCTATTCGCTCGTGAGAGAAGGCACTAGACAGCTCGGTTTTCTCTTTTTTTTTAGGACAAAGATCGATCGTATCTATTGTTTAGTGGTGTTCTTTTGATCGTAAGACGTTTGCCTATTGATGTAAATTTATATTTCAACTATCACTTGCATTATTTTTCCGTTAAATACTACGGAAGTCGGTCTATTCGCTCGAGAGAAGACCCTCAGAATCTCGATTTTCTCATTTTTTGGGGACAAGGGTTGGTCATATCTACCGCTCAGCAGTGTGACGTCTGGCTACTGATATCAATTTATGTTTACATTATTATGTTAATTAATTTCCCGCAAAATGCTACGGAAGTCGGGGCCTAGAGACAATTTGCAGAAAAAATGCAATTTTAAAATTTTCTGTTATGTCCAGGGGGGGGGGGGGGCAAAATAAGCAGCCATCGAATTTACGAAGGTAGCGATTTTACAAATGCGATGAGAGGAACCATGAGTATTCGTAAAATCGGGGGTCTAGTGTAGTTCAAAGGTTATATATTTAGTGCTCACTTTATTCCGAATGACCTACGCATATTCACTGCCTACATTAAAATTGGAGAGTTGCAGATTGCTTGAACAAATAAATACATTAATAACAAATAATTTTTTACTAGTGTTATGTAAATATTCTGAAGACTTTTACATTTATAAAACATTTGTGCTTTCTTTTTAAACTGGCACTAAAACTGATGTAATAATACAACCAAATTTTTGAGTTTCTCGAAATCGGCACAAGTATCAAATGTTCATTTACATGAATAACAACAATTTTTCTTTTCCATTTATCTACTGAATCATTGCTTGTTTTTATTTATGGCACATACCTACTGAATAATGGTTTGTTTTTATGTATGTGAACTTCAAATTGAAAGAAGCTGAAGTAATACGTGAATGAGACAGTAGAAACCCAATTTTACAAAGCCTCGTGGTGCCCAATATCGACCGTGTAAAATTGCTGCCTCGTAAAATCGCAATTATACTGTAATTTTGAAAT
Source organism: Medauroidea extradentata (assembly GCA_003012365.1). Lineage (NCBI taxonomy): Eukaryota > Metazoa > Arthropoda > Insecta > Phasmatodea > Phasmatidae > Medauroidea > Medauroidea extradentata. The sequence goes on along the minus strand of PNEQ01125773.1, from coordinate 76,081 downwards.
TACCTACAAAGTTTTTTTTTTTTTTTTTTTTTTACCTTAAAAATATTTGTAAAAGTTTCCTGTTTCAACTTTTATTAAGGTAAAACTGTTTTAATTTATTTTTCGGTATGACTTCAGTTTCAAGTAACTTTATTTATTATTATTAAAAAAAAATTATGTCCGCATAATCTTATTTTTCAACAGCTTCCAAATGGAGGAATCAGAAAAGTCAAGTTTAAACACCTCAACAATGTAAAGTCTCATGATATACTTACCCAATAATAGAATGGGTGGCCATGATGAAGTCGGGCTCAGAGACAGACGTGGACTTAAAAAATTTAGATTTGGTCTGCACCTGGATATACTTGTCTGGACTCATGACGCAAAGCCGGTACGGCACACTGGTGTGGGAGCCACCACTCAGGGTTTCCTTAAGGTGGTTCGAAACCTTCTGGAAATCCTGACTATCACAGAGCTCTTGGATTATGTGTCCTATTATATCCTGCAACAGTGACAACAAATGCACTTTACAACTAGCATGACTTCAGATACACAAACGAACGGAACATCAGCAGATGAATTGATACAAAACACTACCATTACCCTGGAATGCAACTTACACAATTCAATGCCTACAAACAAACCACCTATCTGAGTAAATGCTAAACTGCTTGGTGATACAAGCATTCTTAACTAGAAGAAATCAAAAGTAACAAAAATTACAAGTGAAACATGAATTTAACGTAACATCTGAATAGTCTGCTACGGTGGTAAGTGGTAGGATCACCTAATCTACGACCGCAACCTGGGTTGGATTCCTGTCGGGGTCAACCCAATTTTCTGATGTGAGAAACATGGTGGACATAACCAGTGGTCAACTGGTTTTATCGAGCCTCTATCCATTTCTACCCTCCATGCATTCTGTTGTTGCTCCATCCACATCTCTTCCCCATTACTCTCTTTAACTGGGCAATATACATGCCTCCTGGTTTAGGACACCAGACAACAGCACAATATTCACCCTGGAGTATCCGTGGCGACCCTACCTCAGGTAGGACATAGGTACTGTATTTCTATAGGTCATTCAGAATAAAGTGAGCACTAAAGATTTAACCTTTCAAAAAAATCACAAGCAGTTACTTCATGTAAGTCAACATTAATAAGAGTTACTTTACTGCTTTTATGGTTGGTAGCGTTTCATCGCGTGTAGATCCGTGTATTTTCCTAACTGAATACATCAGTAAAAAAAACATCAGACAAAATCGACCTCTCTGCATTTCACGTACTTCAAAATATTTATTTACGATCTTATTGACATTTCTACTTACAGTATAATTAGACTTAACTGGCGCCAGCACAATGTGACTATACCGCCAGCCTCAGATCATCTTGCACGTTACCACTTGCTCCGCGCTTCAGACTGTTCCTAATTCCATCGACAGGTGGCACCAGGGTCAGGTTTTCGCTACTTCGCCAGGATGCATCATTTGCGTTTGTTTGTCTGTTCTCCGTTCTGCATATAAACACATTCATAAGTATTGGAAATGACTATGAATATCATTGCCACATGTTGTGAAGCCATTGGAATTCTGTCAATTATGTTTTACGTTTGTTGAGAAAACATGTTATTTAATGTTTCACTTAAGTACGTCATCGTTCGTGGCAGAAGAACTGACCAAAACTTGAATTCTTGAATTGCGTGTGTCATGTGTGTTTTAGTGGCGGTTTTGAGCTACAAATTCAAATAAACTATGCTCACATTTACGATATTTCATACCGGCAAAAGCACGTGTTGTATCAATAAGTTGATGGAGAGAAACCAGTAACATAAGATGTTAACTCGCAGGTATTTATAACTAAGATTACTTTTGAATATATCTTACATTCAGCTCCCATGCATTTAATGAGTAGATATTGTAGATAAAATTTATTGGTGCAATGTAATGTACATATAAACATTGCACGGCCATATGTGAATAAAAGCACGTGGCAATATTTATGTTTACATCCGGCGGAAAGATATAAACTGGCGGAAAATAGAAATTAACCAGAGCTTTTTTGAGTGCTCACATAATTCCGAATCACATATATTTGCGCCATATACCAACAACACAATAAATACAGCACATAAATAGCACAAGAAACTTACTTCAACGCTAAAAAAGAGATTGTGTACATATTATAGGTACACTTGTCCCCTTGAATCACAAGTATTACTATTGAACACAACAAAGTAACAATAAAAAAATAGCTAGGTTTAAAGAGAATTATGCATATAAACTGGTGTTACAAAGAAATACCTGACCAACTAAACAAATAACTATCTTGTCATTTGTAATTCATATAACATGTTGGGTGTCATTTAATCTATAATACGTGACACACCAAATACGACAGTATTAATGATCTTCAATAAAGTATGGCAGATACAGTTTACTAAGACAATATCCTCAATTGTCAAGTCAGCATCAGAGGCACATGGGATCAAATGTGTCCCGAGTAATGGGGTTTGTCCATGGGTCTCGCCATACTCCACACATGGAAAGTCCCTTAAAGCCAGCCGTGCAGGAAAAACACTGTGCAACCATTTAAAACCTCATGCTAGGTGCGCAAACCACTGCTGCTTTCTTTTCTGACTTTTCAATGGTGCCAAGCAACTGCAGATAGACACATACCTTAACACAGCTACACTACCAATAAATATCCACCTAACAAAATAAACCGGGATTAATTTTGCAGTTCAGTAATCCATACATAACATATGTTACCCAAACCTAAAATTTTAAATTCAAACAAGCCTTGCAACCCAAACATTCTTTTAATATTTTTTCATTCACCATCAAGGCATATTAACCTCAATTACTGACAACTTGTCCGGTTACAAACATATACTTCAATAAATAAAAATCAAGACAACACTAACATTAAAATTTTGAAAACAAAAAGCAGAAAAGTATAAATGTATGCATTTCATTGTCAACAGACAGAGAACTTTTCATTAAAAGCCCACTTGAGAGTTTTTTTATTTTCAATCAATTGTTATCCTTCTGCTTCTTGTTAAAAAGGAGGGTTTAAACCTTACCAACTTTGATTTATCAATTTTCTATTAATAATGCCTGCACCAACAGATATATCAATATTTTTGGCACAACAGGAAATAAAAAAAGTTTAACCTAATTTATGAAATGTCTGCAACCACAATACCTTCATTATTTATGTAATGAGATACAGCTGACAAGAAGTGGTTGATTATGTTACGCAAGTGACATGAGTGGTTATAACAGTAACAGACAGCATGCTGTACCGTACGGGTTCCAAAAAGTGTACTTCAAGGGCGTACTTAAAGATAACCTCAGTCCTGTTGATACGCAGAAACATAAACAATCTCCCAATTTCAAAGTATGTGAAGAAGGCTTTGGGCTGCTATGTTAACCAATTAAACAGGTACACAGAGAGTTCAATTACAATCTGGTACTCACTAGAGAATAATGTTTCTGAAGGGACCGAAAAAATGTTTACATTATAAATGGGAAAACATTATAACAGGGTAATTTCCTACTACAAGTCAGTTTTAGGGACCAAATGAAGGTAGCATTATAACCAGGAAAAAATTGTAAGTGGGATCACTATAACAGGGTTCTACTGTAGTAACACACACATAAGGAAGGATGAACACATACCTTTACGTGAGTGGCAGTGAGTTGAAGCGAACTAAGTAACTGCAGTGGTGGATGAGTGGTAAGTTACCCTTGAGGTCAAGAAGCAAACTAGAGTACAGCTGGAAGATTCAAAGGTATTCTGGTGCTATGTTTGCAATTATCTGATACTGAGATCCAGAGGTTATCAAGATGCAGTTATCTATTGGTGAGCTTGTTCACAGTGCCTTAGTTCTGAGCTACTGTTTAAGTGTGTTAGGGTTCTCACCACTTTGGTGTTGTTAACAGGAGTCGAAGTTTTGTTTGTGTGATTCAGCACGTATGCTGCAACTAGCTTGCCATGAAAGTCCATTTTACCGGCTATGGCATATTTTATGTCTGCTCTACGGCCATTCATTCTTTGTCTGAAGTATTGGTGGTGAGGCCTACATATTCTGTGTTGTAATGTTTGTACTGTAGCTGATATACGAGGTTTGCTGTTGCAAAATTGTAGCTGCCCAGTATGGGGTATGTGTGATTCGTAAGTCTGCTGGTGAAAGAAGTCCATAGTTGACGGATGGTGCAGGGACCACAGCGTGGTTTATTACAGGGGTGACATCTCCTCGGGGCCATGGTGTAACTGTTGGCTACATTTAGCTGAAGTTTAGGATAAAGCTGTTTATTTCAGAGAATATGTCTGAAGATTAACCTATGAGGTTTAGAGAGCAAATTTTTATTTTATGGTGAAAAAGCTAGTATTTTGTGACAGGATTTGAGGGCGGTTTTCAGTTTGTCCAGGTTTTTCAAGATATGGGACAATCAGAGGTATATAACAGTGTTTGATGTCTTGGTTTTTGTCCCGAGTTGAAAATGGCTTGGCGGATTTGGTTATAAAAAAGGTTTTCAGGATAGCCCCTGTCGATGGAGACATTGGCTAATTGTTTACACTGATTTTTGAGGTCACTATACCCTGATTTATGAAGAGCTTACAATACACTGTACTCAAAAGTTAATGTCAGACAACAGGACAACACAAAATTTATTATTCTTGATCACTGTTCTTTTTAAAGTCATATATTTACCATTAAAAATTTACTAACATAGACCTGTACTCACTTTGTTAAGGTACTGTGAATATGTGGAAGACACTCCACTTGTATCTACACTGATGATTTTCCCACTGGGCTCTAGTTTCGTAGTGAACTGCTCAATAGGAGTGCCAATGTTCTTCTCGCTCTGCGGAACTCTACGAGCAACACACATGAGGCACGGGCCAACTTCAGCAGATTCTGAACTAACACCACTGTCAGTCTTCTCGCTTGGGAATGGGAGCAGTGTGGAGGTTACCTGTAGACAAAATACAACACAATCACTCATCTCAATCTAACTCACAGTTTCACTTAGGGGTAGAAGAAGATAGGTGGTGTAAAGAGAAAAAGAAAAGTGGAAGGGAGAAGCACAGAAGCACGACAAAGAGACATAAATATGTACAGAGTCTGTCTCCCAAATCTCTTCTTTTCTGCGATTGTTCCCCACTTTCAAAATTAGTTTATCCATCTCATTACATCATTCAGAACTGCAGAATCTGTTAACTGCAAACAAAATATGACAACAACATGTGCACACAATCAAATTGTGATAAAATGTAAAACAATAAACACTTGCTGTTTAAAAAAAAAAACACCATGTTTGCAAAGGCAACACATAATGCTACACTGAGGACGTTGTTTGACCTATGTATGGTTTGATTACCATGTCTGCTCATTTCTTCCATGCTTGCAGTAGAATCTATCAGTAAGTACAAGTAATATAACATTCTACAACATAATTTTCTTTCCTCCTGAAAAAAGGTGAGAAACCAAACAATAACTTCAATGCTCAATAACAAGTTCCCATATATGGAAAACAATGTAATATCATCAAGTTCAGATGTTAAAAGAAATCATAGTGTTGATGTGGAAGACTGTATTTTGGGACTAAACTTAGAATTAAAATATATTTTAAAAACTTTTTGAGTGTTTGTACAAATCTCATTATTACAAGTTGCTAAAATTTAGGTCCCTGCAGGTTTGTATTAATGAGGTTCAACTATATAGAAGTGATTTTTCTATGACACTGTACAAGGGAACAAATAATTACAACTGTGTATAAATTCTAAACCTTTGTCATAACCTTCCATTTACAGAACTAATGTTCAATCAGAGTAAGCAAAAATTTAGATGTTTCAGTATCGAATTCATAGGTAATATTATAGGAGAGATATTTTTATTTTCGACCTCCAATAGGCTGTACAAAAACGGAAAGGAATTATAACATTCCTTTACTGTCAAAAGATACATACATCTTTCAGCCACTTTTCAATGTAATCACCACGCATATTAAAACACATGACGTACCAGTGCACCACTTTTCCAATACCCTTAGCAAAGTAAGTTGCCATCTAGCTATTCAACCATGTTGTCACAGTGTCCCGTAGTTCGTCATTGCTGTTGTAGCGTCATTGTCCTAGCCACTTTCGTAACGTCAGGAAAAGGTGCAAGTCACATGTTGACATGCCCTCAACCCCGCCTTAACTGATTTGTCAATGGCGGGACGGCCCTAGGCTACTATTTAAAGTTTTAAAAAATAGAGGGTTGCACAAGTACTAACAGGTGGCACTTGCAGATAGAAAACACATACACACAGACGAACACATTTCTCCGCGGAAGCGCGGTGTCAGCATTTCGCAGACTACATCGGCTTCATCAGGTGATGAGTGGAGACACTCCGGTGCGGTTGCTTAATGTGGTAACGAGAAGGGGTGCGTTACAAGATAATGAAGAGCTTTTGGTCAGCACTTAACATCAAGATCTGTACTGCTGGTGAGGGGTGACATGAAGCCAGTATGGAGCAGCACCGAAATGAAGGGCGTGGGAAAACTGGAGATCCCGAGAAAACCTGCAGACCAGCATTATCATCTGGCACAATTCCTACATGTCAAGATCAGAGGACCTACGACAGACGACACCCGGAATGAAACCCAGATTGCTTAGGTGGGAGGTGAGTGCTTTAGCCACTGCGCTAAATCGCAGCCGCTGTGCATTAGGAATTCTTTGCTATCGCTTCATGGGCATCTCACGACGAAACTAAACAGCAATCACAACATTTGCTGCACCTCGTTCGTGTACCATGCCCAAAATGTTTAAATGAAAAGGTTCAACATGCAGGCGGAAACTTTCTTTGCAGTGGGTATTTGAAAGCTTGGTCACCAGCTCAAGTGTCTCACTCTGCGTGGTGATTAACTTGAAACATGAACGTATCTTTTGACAGAACAAGCATTTTACAATTTATTTCCCTTTTCTTTCCAGCCCATCTAAAGTTGCAAAAAAAATAATAATAATGATAATAATAAATAGCCCTCATATAATTCATCACATGCTAGTGAATGTAAATACTGTATGTACACTACTTATTAGCATTACATCACTTAAATCTGGACAAATAAATTATACATAAAACATTTACTACCAACAATACAAACAGCATATAACATAGGTACTATTGCAAAAAAGACACTGATAAAAACAATACGATGTATACAACTGATTGTATTTTCTCATAATATGTTTTTAGCAACTACACATTCAACAACAACATTATGCTGTTGGATAGGTTAAAAACTCTAAAACATATGTGCACTCATGGTGACTTAGCCACTTAGCTAAATCAGCATTAAATCAAAATTTTAGAAAAATGTTATGGTGAAAAATTTATAGTTAACCCCACAGGGCAGATCTCTCAACTATTGCCACTTTTTTCTAAAACTGAAAATAGGACCGTAAATTGATGTGTCTAAAAAGTCACTACTGCATATAATTTTAAAGTATACTTATGGTCAAAATATAGGCACGATAGAAAATGATACTGCAAAACACTAAACATATAAATTTATTACTATTATTATTATTAGTTCATTTGCGGCAGAATTAGAAAGAATCTTTTGATAAAGTATTTACAAACCTGCATATTTTCATATTTGGATACACGTTGTTGCTTCTCTTCCATAGTTTCTTCCTGATCATCAGGAGGTTTGACAAGAAAGCGACAGCAAATATCCTTTCCCTTGCTATTCGCTGGTGATTCACTAGTCCAAGCTGAAACATTATTGTACAAAAATTATATAATACTACTACAATAAAAATGTTATCACCCCAAATTGTGATGCCCAAACCAATTTTCAACTTGGATATAGAATTTTGACAATAGGTGCAAGTTATACACAGTTTGTCATTTTTAAAATACAATTACTGTATGCAAGCCTGTTAAAAAATTACACAGAATATATCAAAAACAAATTTTAAAAATTCTTATATGTACCGTACTTTACAGCATTTTTACAATGGAAGCGCCAGCAGCAAACATTGCTGTTCACTTACAAAAAAAAAATGAACTACCTACTTAGTAGGAGCATCTGAATTATTGTTAAGAACAGGAGAGTGTGGTCATTACAGAAGATACGACCATAAAAACCCATTTATTAAGGAGGAGTGTTAAGACAATTTTATTGTATTTTCAGTTTTTGGGCCATAACATTTTTTTCATTCAAAATGTATTATCAAAATTTTCTGTAAGACAAAGCATAGGATATATTCTTGGTCAAATGCTCGACACGAATAACAATGTGATGGCATTATGCGGTAAGGGCTTTATCAACATGCAAGACTGTTTTCTATTTAATTTTTTGGACATACGTTAATGTTGAATATGTTTTGAAGTACAAAAATAATTAAATATAAACTATACAGTGAAATATTATGTAGCTTTATTGGATGAAAAAGTGATTTCAAAAAAGTTAAATATATATATATATATATATATATATATATATATATATATATATATATATATATATATATATATATATTTTTTTTTTAATTTAAGTTTTGTGAATAAGGTCCTTACTGCATAACACCATTGAATGGAATCTTTCATTATTTGTCATGCAGAATCATTACCAGAAAATTCTTGAAAGTTAATCTATAATTGTCTTGCAACGAATCTGCATGAAAAATTAACGAAAGATTCCATTGTTACTTATTTCAAGCTATTTACCAATCCTATGATTGTCAAAGAGAAAGTATTTATAATACGATTTGCATAATGTTATGGTTCAAAAACTGTAAATACATAGAATTGTTTAACACTCTCCCTTAAGGCAAAGCTCTTTAGTTTCTACCTATTTTAGGATAATTAATTTTTTAAGCTTTAACGAGAACAGGTACCAAAAAATTGTTTAGCAGCTTTGTTAAAATGGTATTTTCCATGATAGCTAATTTTTTCAAAGCAAGAAATTCTACTGTTTCAATTAAAAAGTCAACTAACCAGAATTTTTTTAGTTACATAATTAACTAACTGTCTTGAAAAAAATCAGCCAGCACGAAGAAGACAAATTTAAACAAAACTGCCAGACAGATTTTTATATCTGCTCTTGTTTAGGCGTAAAAAATTAACATCGCTAAAAAAAAGTAGACACTAGAGAGCATGGTCCCAACAAAAAACACCGAAATTATTATGTGTGTATGAAATATGAACAGTTGTTTAAAAAAAACAGTCTACAAAATTATGATGAAACGATGCATCCTTCCCATACAACAAACTGAAAGAATCTGAAGTCCAGAGCTGCAAGTGCTTATATGGAAATGGAACCAACTCCCTTATCTCTTCCATTTTATGTAATTTCATTCTCCAAAAACTCGACCAAACTTCAAACTACAACCACTCAATTGAGATAGTGGACTGGCTGGAAGTATGTCGCGGGTCCAAGGCACAGAAAAGAATGGGAGCAATGCGGGCAATGCAAGCCCATGCATCCTGCTACATCATGGTCTCTAGGCACAAGACTCTGAACTGGCGTACAGTCTATAAGACAGCATTTATGAAACATTTATTGACTCCCATTTTACGTAGTACAAAACAAAGATGGACTGTATGGTCTTATACCCTTCTTCAATACTACACAGAGATTTTGACACCTCAAATAAACACAAAGCACCTATTTTTGTCATTTTTTGCCATAACAAAGTGAGCTATACAGAGCAGTTGAAAAACTTCCAATGGGTAACCATAGATATTAAATTTCTTTAAATGTTATTCCTAAGCAAATATTATTTACACATGCCAGCTAGCATTTTAATAAAACACTATTTGCTTAAGTTCTAGAAACTATTTAGCTGCAGCAGGCTGCCACCTTACAACATGCAATCCTCCTGTTCATTAGCACACAACACCTTGAAACAATCCGCCCCAACCCTTAATCTCAATTGTTCTTGACATTATTTTTTTATACAACAGCATACGTAAACACAACTACAGTATTTTTGTTTCTACACCCTCCGTTAACTCAAATGAAATCTTCAAACAGTGATTACAGAACACTGGACTTCATTACCTATCGACATGGGCAGCAGGCTAGCACTGAATCGAGCATGGTCTCCATGGTGGATGATGTTATAAATGCTTTCACCAACAAGGTCGTCCTTTGAATACTTGATAAATTGAGAAACATTCTCTGTTACATATTCTATCTTCCCATCCGTGTTCACCACAAATAAGAAGCCCTCTAAGGCCTGGAAAAAAATCACATTTGACAATTACAGGACTGCAATGAATTGTCTTCATGTATAGGTGGTTCGCGATAAAGTAAGGGACGTTTGAAGACCATCTTGTTTAGACTTACAACTTTAAAAATGTATTTATGGTGACCTCAGATGTTCAACATTTGAGAGTGGCGAAATCTACATACATTGATTGTTCGTAAGGTAGCTTTGTTTACATTATAAAGTTGTAGGAAACTATACATAATTTGAAAGGAAAAAAAGCAACTAGTGCTTAAAAGTGCTCACTTTATCCTGAACCACCTATAAGCAGTTGTATTTACCCACAGCAAATAACAGCATTCTAATATGTACATTTAATATAACTAATTTTACATAGGCTATAGTTAATGTTTTCATACACACTTATATCTTTGTATTATTTTCTCCCCAGTTTGAGCCAAACTAAATGTGGACTTGCATAAAATGTTAATCAGGGAAAATGTTTAAATCATTCAAATTATAGTTTATTGATTGGGACTGCAAAAAATTGGCAACGACTGCAAATCATTTTAAGCAAGGCTATTTTAACTGTGTTCTATGTACATCTAGACCCACACAAAATAATATCAACCAAAATTTAAAACATGAACTCCTTTTTTTTACAATCATAACCAATCTCTGAACCATTCTCAGGAAAATACTTTATACTGTAAAAAATACTGAGATAGTTGATAAGATAGAGTTTCTAAATTTAAGGTACAAAATTTCATGTACAAAGAAGTCAAACCAAACAATCAGATGTGAGCAAGATATAGTTGTCACAAACTCTATATACACATGTGCACACACATGCACATATGCACACACATGCACATATGCACACACATGCACATATGCTGATGTATACCTCCACACACATACATACATACAGATGCACACACATGCTCTTATACACATACATGCATATACAACGTGGAAATTGTAAATAACTGTATACGTACAACTTCATGATATGAAATGAAATATGTAACAGAAAATAACATACTATATTTCCAACTACGAATACAGAGTTTGTAATCAAACAGCTACTATACTTTATACTCTGATATTTATAAAACTGTTATGTGATCAACTGTCACTACCACCATATTATAATCTGTTTGATATGACTTCAGTAAAACATGACAATTTTAACACCAATTTCATGATCTAATGTCAATCACAATGCAAAACAAAATCTGTTGTATGTATGATATAATTGGCATTTACTATTCATTTTAATAACCATTCTGTTAACTAACATTGCATCAAAAAAGTGTAACAAAACACAAATGCCTAAACAATATTTATTCTAATGTTATGTAAAACACTGTAAACCAAACAACAGCTCCAAAATGTAATATCATGCATACTTCTAAAAGCAAGGGTCCTATCACGTCGTTGGGCAAGATAGTGGGTCTAGATGAAGACACTTCACCCTGTTGAACAGCATCACTACTTGAACCCTCCTGCTCCTTTATATGACGAATCTGTAACATACAACCCAATAAACTGTATTTCACACTACATACAACAAATAATCTGAAGTAACAAATTTAAAATATTCAAACAATAAACTATCAAAGTTTCCCATTACATTAGTTATAAAACGGGTTAAAGATCACATGACGACTAACTGAAAACTGTGAAAGAATAAAATATAAAAACACTGCATGAAAATTTAATGAAATATCAATATTAAAAAAATGAAGTGAATACTGAAAAAGAGAACATAAGAAAGATAGATAAAATTTTTGTGCAATACATACACAAAAATTTATATGTATAATTTACATTTATTTCTCCCATATAACAATGTAGGTACCTTAAGCTATTGGACCGAAATTAGCACATTGTGGACAATGCACAAAAATAATTTTTACTGCAATTTTGTTAACATTATCATGCATAAAAATTTTTTTTGCAGTGTTTGAACTTGTCCATGTTATAAGAGGGTAACTTTTTCTTGTGGATATTAACCTGATTCACTGTTTCCTGGAGGATGGCGCACTTGTCGGGTTTGACGGAGCGCGAGCTCATGTCAACAAAGCTGGCAGAAATCAGCTCAGCCAGCTCTTCAATATAGATGTTCTCCTGCTCCCGTCGCCGTTTCTCATTAAGGCACTTATTACTGAAATATATATACATGTGATTGATTACGTACTGTATTCACACAACTATCTTTAATAACACTTGAAATTAAAGAGATTAAGTAATTAATTTCTGTTTACTAAAAAAAAGAGAGAGAGAGAGAGAGAGAGAGAGAGAGATAGATCATTCGAGAAGCTAGTAGCGCACACTTACTAAATACATAAAAATATTAATTTTTATACCATAGTAAAATCAGATTTAACTCTCCTCACTTTCTCTCTTAGAAATGCTAGCTACATGACCAGGAACATCCACTCGAACTTTCTTGGGAGGGAAGGGGTGAATTGTAAAAAATAAATATTTGTCACTTATGCACTATAAGTTGGTTTAACAAAAAAAATTGAAATTATAATAAATTCAAAATAAGAGAAAATTTTAAAACTGAACTTACAGAATAAAAATCAGGTATACAATGTATTCCACACAAATTATAACTGTAACTAAAATGTTTTAACGATGATCACAAAGATGCTATGCACAATAGAGCCTTACCAATATTGCTGATGTAATGTGTAGCCTATGAAAAATTATTACTGCTGCTAACAATGAAGCAACAAGTACTGTCCGCAGGCCAGCTCTGCATCCTTGGCGTGTACGCACATTTTATCCTAAACATTGTGTACAGTAACACAGTAGCAAATACTTCCTAACTTACATACAGCTAGAGTGTGTGTCAACATGAACAAAAATGCTTTGCGTAACTAGCAGGGATTCATAGCTTGCGCGCAGACAGTATGACGTTGGTACACTCACCAAGTGCCTCCATCACCACTAAACCCCAGGCTCTGAACTTTATTTCACTGTTTGTTGCATGACTTTTACTCAACACAACTCAGTCCTCGTAACCCAATTCATGTCACAATGATTGTTTTCCATGTATACAGACAGTAATATGATAAAAAGACTCTTTCAGCAACATTGGGGGGCATTCTACAGAGTTTGTAGAGAATTTCAAGATTGAATTTCCTTGACTTATCCAGGTTTTCCACACAACAATTATGAATTTCCAGTCCTTTTTGTATGGTTTGAAAACCAATTCTGATAACTCTGCTGTCTACAAATGTACATTGGACAGTTAACTTGTGTTCACAAGTTGTTAATGACCACAAAAAGCTTTCCTCATGTAGTGCAGATAATTTGCAATTAATTGCAAACTGGCTGAGGGATTTTGTCAGAAACAAACACATCCTGTGTTCTATACTTAAACTATTGAGGTTACATGAAATAAATTGTATTATGTAATGTATTCAAAAACTATGAATAATTTATGCAGTGTTTCCTATTAAAAAATTATTGTGCATGTGGGATTTTATAGAAAGGCAAACACTAAGCCTATAGTTCTTTTTTTTTACAAATTTGAATTTCCAGAAATCAGAAGCAAAATTCCTGCTTTTTCCAAGTTTTCCCCCCAATTTGGAATTCCCTGACTTTTCCAGGTTTTCCTTGTTTTCCAGACCTGTAGCAGCACTGTAATAATATATGAAATCTCTTGAAAGTACAGTTGTTGTTAATTTCTTGAAGAAAAGTAAGAATCAAGTGACTTGACTTTATAAAATAATTAACACGTAAATAAAAACTACTATTTCCGTACTTTTATTATATCATGACTGTCATACAACAGGGAACTCTTTATTTAAAGATTTGAATGTTGTTACTTATGAACAGATATACTGACATTTTAAAACTCTTCAAGGTTCTATTTCTTCCTGAAGGCATACATTTAGCCCTATAAACTACACACCTCAAAGTTATTGTTTGTGGTAATTCATTATACAGTAATTAGCACTTTTTAGCAAAAATATCATCCCAACAATAATTATTGACTAAGTTACCGCTTCATTGAAAAGTGTTGTATCTTGATCAACATTGGCTGTATTTCCTAGGGTGCCAGTGAACTTTACAAAAAAAATTATAATAATGAATTATTGTTAATCCATATGCACACACAAAACATATAAACAGACAGAAATTCAGTACAAAATATGATTACCAACATTAAAATTAATTTAAAATTCAAAGTGAACTCCGTGCAATGGGAGAAAAAAACACAAATGCACTGTTTCCATGATATAATAAAGAACTTGAAAATGCATAATTAGAGAGATTGCAAGTACTGTATGCAATTTCAGAGAAATAAAATGTGTATTTAAAAGTGTAAGTACTCATAGAAATCACCCACAATACTCACATCTGGGACTGAGGTTTGGTATCAGATTTTTTTCGTTTCTTGGTTGAACCCCCTGAGACTGCTGTACTCATCTTGACCCACAAAGGGTCTTGGAGGTCACATGGGCCAGGCCTGAAAAATGGAAGAAAAATTGATTATTACAAGGCTATTTGCATTATTTTTGTTACTTGTTGTACATAGTTGTGGCAGAAAAACTACAAACCATATAGAATGACAACTTGCTCTATGTTCCTCATATAGGCCCTATTATAGTTATAATTTTTCTTCTTCTTGGTAATACAGCAATTGAAAATACTTTCAAAATTTTAAAAAAACCAAAATATTGCAACAAACTTCACAAAAATTCTAAATTCTGAACAGCAGAAAATACTGTCTTTGTTGCCAACATACATTAACATTTGATCATGGTAGAACATATAGGCTGTCACTGTTACTTACATAGTTTTGTTTTTATTAAAAAGTGACAAGGAACTTTAAATTATCTGAAAAGAGGAAAGGTGACTCGGATTTCAAAAGTGCTCACTTTTTCCCCAAGCTACCCATACCAACATTTAAAAGCTTACACAAGGCAATAAAATCCATTGAAGTTAAAAAAATGACACAATGGGAGAAAATACGTAAAGTTAAAATACTGTCGCAATGGGAATGAATAATCACGTTCAACATTACGGATACAGAATGTACACCAATGCAGCACTTAGGTTGCACCTAAAAACAACTTTTTCTGTAACAACATAGTGCTGCAATGATGTATGATCATATTTACCTTAACCTAAATACATAATTTGCCAACTTAGCATGTTGTCTATATACATATGCGATATATTGTTTATTTTATATATATATATACACACACACATACAATATCATTAATAAACAAGTGCTTGGTGGCTTAACAATTATGCATTAAATTTGCATGTATTCCCTTTGACAGAATGACAACAACAAACAAACAGTTTAGTTGCTCCATAAAAATTAATCTAATTTTAACAGAAATGTACTATTCTGTAGTTTGCAAAAAAAATAATTTACTGTATGAAAAGTCTTGGCCATACGAGTTCAGTTCTCATTATCATTTGATGTTCAGCAAACAGTAATTCATCACAGTAAGATAATAATACCACATATGCACTTAGCGTACAGCACATAGTGTGAATTCTGAACTACACAGGGATGGTGACGAATGTAACCAGAAGAAACCCCAGACACGTACAACTGCTGTAAACTCTGTTTGGCTTTGACAAGCCTAATTTTAGTTTTCCAGGGTTTTATAAAATCGCTCCAGATGAATGCTGGGATTGTTCCTTAAGGCTTGTTCCTTAGTTTCGCCAATGATTTGGAAATTATTATTTTTATTACTACCAAATTTTGCTCCACATTTTCACACTAACATGTCATAATTTGTAGCTGAATTTTTTTGCAGCAATGTACTGAACTGTATTTTAGATTTCGTCACACAAAGTACCACGTTTTTTGTCGTGAAAATAAGCCAAAATGATGTAAAATATTTTTTTGCAAATGAATGGTACATTATTTTTGAAAACGCATATCACAGTTATTGTGGTTCGTGTGACTGCACGTTGTTCCAAATTGATCCAAAGATTTTGGTTTAAAAATATTTGAGTTATTCGCAACAGCCCGAAAAAATCTAAGGAACAAGCTCTTAATATAGGACTGTTCGACAATACGTAAAAGTGACCACATAAAAGTCGATAATTTTGGTTCTAAAATGAACCCAAGTTGCCCAGTCCGCAGCATTTAAGATAAATTTTGTCATCCGCTGACACCGATATTACATAAAATATTAACAGTAAGTATAAATGTCAAAAACTATATGAAACGGAGGATAACAGCACAGTAAACCTACAACTGAAGGATAATTCCCTATCCTCATGAGGTACAATGTTCGCTCGTAGGCAGAGGAGGGGGGGAGGGGACCTGAAAAGTATTCAACCAGAATAGTTACTATTCCTTATATTTTTCACATAACTTTAGTGAATCCTGAATGGTTACTATTCGAATCCTGAAAAGTATCCACTGTGTATGAACTGTGTCGATCAGACATTTAAAGCTAAGATACTTATTTCAAAAATCCCTAAAACTGCCTACAATGTGAATTGTTACCATTCCGAAAATATCCTGTAACGTAACCACTGTGTGAAATGTTGCTATTTAGGCTTCAGCATCCAAGATATTTCTTATAAAAACCCCGACCGTCGCCAGAATAATTCCTGATGAAGCACCCTTGACGTGGTCGTATATTAACTCCCGACTCGTTGTAAGACACGTAGTGTAGATTATACACAATAGAAACGCAGTCACACTGCAGTATTCGACACGTACTGGATTTCTAGGAGTGGATCGCTTCCACGATCGGACAGAGAAAGAGCCAGTGCGTGCGGGAGATCAACGAAACAAGATAGAAATGTGAAATCTTCACCAAATAAAAGGAAAACGCAGCAAATTTCGTACCTATTCAGTGCAGATCTGTGTGGCTTCTACGTGTTGCCCCACACACATCTAAACGATATTCAAGTTCTTTCCACACATGGTTAAGGGCGCGGCTACAGCAATTTTCATCATCATGCTTTTATTTTTATATTTGTACCACATATTTTTTTTTTGTTTTAAACACAAAATGTGACTAAATTTTTTTCTTATAAAATATTTTATCTCGCATAGTTTTTGCATAATAGCTCGTTAAAGCCAAAATTTGCATGTTTCCGTTTTAAGGACGACACTAAAACCAATTCACTCACGAAACTGAAAAAATTCACAGCGAATGACGATGCTGTAGGCTATAAGTTCAGCTATGTTAAACCACAAAATAAAATAATTTTGTATTTAAAAAAATCGAATTTTTAAAATTTTTATTTCTAATTTCAGCATTTTTAGTTAAATACGAAAGTTTTTATTATTTGCTTTCATGTATGTGAAATTGTCGCCTACGACGTCTTTGTTTAGTACTTCAGTTGGTTTTAGTGTAGTCCTTAAAACGGAAACATGAACATTTGACTTTAACAAGCCATTATGCGAAAACTACGAGAGATAAAAAAAAATTTCGTACAAGCACAATTTAGTCACATTTTGTTTATTAAAAAAATATTGGGTACAAATAATGAATGGCGATGAAAATAGCTGTACACAACGCCAGTAAGGTCGTCTGGTGCACCATGACTTCAAGGCCATACTGTATTGTGGTGTATAAACAGCTATCAACTCAAAATTAGTTTACGGAATAAAATGCACGGGTTTCAATACTACAATTCTGACAAAGTTAAAAACTGCATGGTTTATTAAAATCCGTACTGACGGAATGTCTGTATAGATCTGCCCTGTAGAAACATCCTGAGTAGAATACTGATTAATTACTTGGACTGTTTCAGTCGCTCGTGTTCAGATTACACAAATCCAACGACACCAGTATGACATTACGGCAAATTGTAGCCAACATGTCTAGCTATAAATTTAGCTTTTTTGTTTAGCAACCTTTTCTCTCAGGATAGGGACACAAATTTGATACGACTTTGTCGACTCTTATAATTAGTTTTTTAAATATATAATTCATTGACCCATAACTGCAAAGTCTAAAACACGAGCATAATATGCTTGCACATTTTCTCAGGGAAAAATCACACGTTATTGCTCATTGGGGATTTTTACCAATACTTCTGTAACAGTGCGAAAATTCGCTGACGACTCGCGTTAAACTGCACGATATGCGAAATTATGTACAAATTGGGTGCGCGGTTGTAAAGGCCACTCTACAGCGCGCAACTTCTGAGCGTGTGTAAATACGGAAAAGGTAGAAGTCTGGAAGTAGATTCTTGAGTTGTTACCGAAATTTATTTAACCGTAGGCTCTCACTAGTTTGATTTCGAAACTGCAATGTCACTACAACACACAGCACAGCCATTGTCCAGTAAGGATTCCACAATGCGGAATTTCGGGCGAGACTTCTCTCAATCGTTAACTTCCGGTCACATGTCGGTACAAAACATTTACACAGCGATAAGAACAGTGCGTTTGTTCAACATTCCGGCCGCACAACAAACATAATAAGTACAGAAATACATGCTACACATAGATTAAGTTGAAACGAATCCACTAGAAAGCATTGCAGGGTGCTGAATGCTACAGTGGCTGAACTGTCTACAGAATATTGAAATAATATGCCCAACGTGATCATTAAAATGGTTTATTTATTGCGTACGATATACAAAGTCAGCGAACAAATTCATTTCCGTGCAGTAACATCTTAAGAATTCTATACTGGATGTTACAAAAAGGCACGACTAGAGCCACGATTTTATGGCGAAAAGATTTTTGCAACATTTAGTTTCGATGCGTCATGTGCACACCTGCAGCTCTGCTACATCGTCTGTGGTTGGATGATTTTACCCTCACTTGCCTTGGCAAATTACAGACGTACAGACTAACAATAATCTTATTCTGATTGGTGCAGTCAAATGAGAAACGTGTCTGAACATAGACACGCTGCCAATAACCTTAAAGCAGAATTGCCGATGTGCTCGTGAGACACAGAAACAAAGTGTGGCAAAAATCTTTTCGCGACAAAATCGTGGCCCTAGGTACGACCGAACTTTTACGAAACATTCCGCACACCCAAAGGAAGAAATTATGTGATATGGACATATGTCCGGAAACTCTTTAATTACCATGGTAGAGCTCAATTCCTTACATCTTGTTAAATGTCATCGTAAATAACACTTCGTACAGAAAATGTCCCAAATACCGTATGGATTGGTTCTTTACAATGAACTTTACTTCCTAGGTTCACCGCCAGGTGAGCCAATTGACAGAAGGTAATCTGGACTGCATTGCTTGTGTTGACATTTAACGAGATGTAAGGTAACTAAGCGTTTCCGGACATATGTACATATCACATATTTCCTGTCTTTGTGTATGTGGAATGTTTCCTGACAGTTTGGCCGTACCTTTTTGTAACATGCTGTATAGCAGGCGCTAGACGCCGTGTCCGAGGTACGGTAACAAGCCGGTGATAAGACCTACAGAGGCTCATGCGTCAACAACAATATTGGTCGTTGGCTTTATCCTATGGGTCTTTCCTAACTTGTTTATTTACGTGAAGTGCGTAGTGAAGTCCTGCACGCGCTGCTCTATTTTTATTTCAAATTCCGGTTGGTATATTTCGCGTGACAGTAGTCTACAAAGGCCATTTTCAGCCATGTTGAGGTGCCTCTAAACCAATTTTCTAAAATTGATATCTAGAATTAAAAAATAAAGAAGCACAGTTTTAATACGTTTTCTTTTAATAAATAACTATATCGAACACCCATTTAGCAGTATTTCTTTTAAAAAAATTATATTATTTATTTTATTCACCTTAATATACGTCCTGAAGCTAGTACATGCAGTGTGTCTATAGCACAGAATATTGAGAAATACAGAAATGAAATAGCCGGTGGGAAGGCAAAGTCAGCCACACGTCAGCGAAATGGCTCCGCTGGCTAGTAACATGAAGGAAACGCCTTCCGCCAATCAGCGTAAAGCAGCTGCCTTGCTAGCCAACATCCAGGCTAATAGGAAACGTGACGTAACATGCAGGAGCATAACATACACGGGGCTGGTATCGACAAACAGCCTCGGACAGCCAATAAGCGGCGAAGTCCGCCGTCAAGTCAGTATTATTATTTAGTCCGTGTCGATAGGCTGATCGCAGTCAACTAAGCACCTTTCAAGACTGTCTTCTTAGCAATAGTAATCGACTAACTAAATACATGTTATATCGGCCCGAGACATTACACGTGAATGGCGAAATCAATATACTGTGTGAGCTAATAAGTTAAGTGATTCAGGAAACAGTGAGCACGTTTGAAACCATAAACACCTTTTCCTTTTCAGAATATTTGCGATTATCTGCCACTTTATAATATCAACAAACCACGCTTTATAACAATCAAAATATACAGATTGTACTGTACTCAAGAGTTTAATGCTGAGGTCATAATAAATAATATTTTTTTTTGTTTTATTGTTCTTCAAAGTTCTCAATTTATAGCGAACCACATATACAATGCTATATTCACAGCAACAATTAGCAGAAAGAAACACACTGGTTGGAAAGAAAACAAATTACTAGAGTTACAAACCGAAAAGTATTCTCTTTACCACGAATCGACTGTAAACAAAACGTGCAAACGTTACTTCTTGCATGGTGTGAGGGGAAAATAGCAAAAGGCAAAATCAAGCATGTATTTCAACGATGACGCAAATTGTTTACGCATTCAGAAGAATATGCCGACAAACTGAAAGCAAGCAAAGTATTGTAATAATGGAAAGTCGGTATCTGAAAGATAATTTTTCCTGATAACACGTGGTTCTTGCACGGATATGGTGTCTGACTCATATGCAGCGGGATGTGACATTAAAATATTATATTTCCTTGTGCATAGTTCTTGCGTAGATAATGAACGAGTGACAAAATGTTCACATCATGGTAATGTAATAAATATACTGTACTACTCTAATTATTGTGAAAAAAAAAAACTCAAATCGACTGAGACGTTTGCTGCTATTAAAAATTAGAATTAACTAATACGTTAGCTATATTTTTGTTAAACATTTCCTCCCAAGAAAATTCAAGAGAATTCGTTAACAAATTTACAAAGAATCCGATAGCAATTTTTAACATACAAATATTTACATCCCTAAATTGTTTTTGTTTTTCGTTATTTGCACAGGAATAAAAAAATATAAATTTTTACAACTTACTATGAAAAACCGTACGTTTTAAGGATATTTGTGACATCGCATGTAAGGGAATGTGATAAAATTACGAAACAAAATAAAAAATAAGTTTTACAGACTTCTTAAACACAATTATGAACACTTTAACCATAAAAATTGCGCAATGCAAATTACCAAAAAATAGTCGTAACGATATACACAAGCATTTCTGCAAAGCAGAGCAACTTATCGAAACAATTTCTCTGGAAAAGAACAATGTGTTTCCGTCTAATAAGTGTTAAGTATTACAAGCTTTCCTTTCGAATTTTATCACAAAGCACGGAATCCCGGAAATTTTTGATCGTGTATTATTGTCTCTGCAATCATTTTCAGATGTAGGTAAGCACGGTAATATAGCACGATTTTAAAATCATACTGCAATATTTGTAAAATTTAAATTACAGAAACTAGGCACCTGTATTTAATTTTTTTTTAAAGTTTATTGCACCTTTTTGCACTTTTCTGGCACTAGTAAATTATATAAAATTATATATATATATATATATATATATATATATATATATATATATATATATATATATATATACACACAATAGTTCTGACTACCGCTTTGGCACCAGCGTCGTCATTATCTACACACGAGCTAAAGAGTTGATAAAGACACTTTAATTAAAAACACATGTTTTGGCGCGATAAAACCCGAGATACGTCTCTGAATCTGCCAGTACCGGCGACAGAGATGTGACGATCTTTTATTCCCACGCACATTCACTTACACCAACTTGCGACTGTTTTCAGAATTCACTAGTATTCTTCCAGTACTTTCATATATACGTGTTCACATAAGTAACCAGTCTCGGTACATTTTCACCCGGGTGCTCCGTAACGAAACGACAATTAGTTTGCCATCTGTTGAGTGCACCAGTTCTTTCATATATGCGTGTTCACATAAGTAACCAGTCTGGGTACATTTTTACCAGGGTGCTCCGTAACGAAACGACAGTTAGTTTGCCATTTGTTAAGTGCACATACATTTAAGTTCTTGCAATAGTACCATTCAACTCAAATACAGTCTGTAAAAAACACTCCAAAACTTTTGGAAGATAATGTAAATTAACATCTATAGCTCAACATGTAAGGAAGAAACCTGCAATTGAAATTCGACTTTTCAATTCGGATGTTCGCAAGGAATCTAAAACGGAGTTGAATAAATCCAAGGTTTTTAAATATAAATATTTATTAGCGTTAAAAATATTCACAAAATATGAAGAATAAAAGCGTTTTAAAACTGCCTAAAATTGTGGTGACTGCACAAAACGTTTCCGCCGTCGTGTGATGAAATTTTCTGTTAGTAGGCGGATTTTTTTTTTTTTTTTGTTTACACTACATCGCGATAGCACTAAACCATGTCCAAAAATTGTATTTTTTAATAAACGCCGTTTTCGATTCCTTGCGGGCATGCTACCTGAAAACTCTCATTTCAAAAGCGGAGGTCTCCTGGCACCATTTTCCACAGGCGAGTTCTCCAACCGCCTGTTTAAATGGAATACGAGTATAGGCGGATCGGGATAAAGAGAGCACTAAAAAAACCTGCTAAACTTATATTTTCAGCTAATTCGCTTCTTTCCACAGCTAACGTCTAACGGCGGGAACACGTCACTTAATAATGTCTTTGAATGTTTCTTGCAATGGGACAGAATGACAAACTGTATTATTTTGGGCGTACGCCACTGCAATATTATATCGTCCCAGAAATCTTAGAAAAAGACTAGAAAAACAAACAACGAAATACGAAAAAATATAGAAAACAAGCCGAGTTGGTTGGCTGTAGTCAACACATCCATAAACAAAAACAAACCGAACATAAACGATGTGTTGGCTACAGCTAACTCGGCTTGTTTTCTATTTTTTCGTATTCGTTGTTAGTTTTTCTTAGTCTCTTTCTAATATTTCTGGGACGACATTTGCAATGGCGTATGTCCACAATAATACAGATTGTCACGTCACTTAATGTTTGAGCGTGTAAGATAAACTGTGCAGTCGGTATCAACCTATATAGTTTGATACAAAAAAGTTTAATTACATAAAATATAAATATGTCGATTTCAACTCATTTTATTTCAGTATTACTGTGTTGAAATACGCTAATACACGGAATTATGTTTAATAATTCGCTGCTAACCACACAAGGCGCAAAGTAACTTTGGTTACTATTAGATTGTATGCAGTAACGGCTAGTGATATTTTTATAGGTTAAATGTTTAGTGCTCACTTTATCCCGAAAGAACTATAACAGACTTTAGTTATTCATAGAAATATGATAAATATGCCCACAAATAAATTACGCCCACAAAGTAATGTACACTCCGGTATAGTAAACAACTTTACTACGCAATTTCCACCAGTATTAAGGCACTCGTCACATTTTGTAACCAATTCTCCAGTTTGTTTCGCAAAGAACGGCGCCGAAGATGAACGAGAGACGCTGCTATTGCGGTATTGAGATACCCTCAGAAATCTACGTCGCACGTTTCAAAACAAAAGGCTTGGTAACTCAGCTGTGTTGCTTCAATGACAATGCTATTGCTCGACAGCAAGCTACTGATGAAACACAAAGGCTGCTTGCGTAGTTCAGCTGGGAGCAGCTGGACCATTCTTGGTGGCGCGAGACCCACCCCCTCTCCCGCTTGTGTCTTCGTAAGCGCCCGTGTAACTTATTATGTTGCATTTTTCTTTATTCATTCCGGATTAAAACTTTAGCAAGATATAATTGGAGACCTGTATTCCAAACCATGCTAACTCCAAACTGTAAGAAATATCAATAAAAGGCCATATATTTTTGGTATACACTTATACCTATCATGAATTGGTTACTAATCAAAATACAATAATTTGACTGTGATTAGTAACTTATTTCGGTCAAAAATAAATGAACACAATAAAGATATTACCTTTCCTTTGCTAATTCTTAGATTTCGGAGATAGTATGGTTTGGAATTCAGGTCCACAGTTGAAATATTTCAGTAGGGACAAAACGTAACGTTACTATAAAGAAACATTGCCGGTTATTTGTCACATCTTTCATTTATTAAACAATAACGAATATTACTTACAAAGAGGTGACGCAGCTTTTATTAACAGTGTATGGTATATAAATAAACGCTGAAAACTCCAACTGAAATCTATGCGGGTTAGAAATGTCATTATAGAAAAATACAAAACATCAACCCTATATAATGGTATTTGCCTACTTTATGTGCAAACATTACCCAGAATGATATGTGTTAAGCGTGATCTCTTGCGCCGCAATAGAATGTACGAGGTAACACACCGCAGCGATTGTTCTTCGGAAATAAGTTACTGAAGAAAAATTTTTGCTCAGAAAGACTGTAAAAAACTATTAACCGTCTGTCTTTTTTTCTTATTGACTTGGAGAAACCTGAAGTTTAAACTTCTGCAATTAACGATGAATTATTTTACCATGACGATGACGGCGTGAAAAATCAACAGTGATACGGTAACTCTTGAAGACGAAGCCGTTATTTGCGGAAATATTCGAAAAAGCAAATATGAGATTTTTAAAATTACCTACTTAGTACGAATTGTGCGTAGCAAAGTAGTTCAAAGTATGTTCTTTCTGGTTAAATACAATCACGCACTAAAAGATTACTTAAATAACTTCAAGGCAAAAAACTACATTTTATTTCTGAGTATGTAAGCATGTTTACTGTGAGGCATGTAAAACATGAAAACAATTATTTTATTGTTTTATCAGATGGTACGATGCCTATGTAAATTATGCAAAACTGTAATAAACACTGTTCTATCAGAGAAATAATTTAAACATTAAGGCCACTGTCAATTTATAAGAGTTCGAACCAAATCATACACTAGTATTTGCTATGAACCTTCTAGAAATATTTTTGACAGCTACGGCTTTTCTCCGTCTTACGGCAATCTTAACGTATCAAAATATCATTGTTTCCACCAAGCATCAGCTCGGTGGTAGGAGTAATGACAAGACACTTGACGCCAAATATTAACCGCCAAGCCACGCCGGAAAAATAAATTACAATAATTCAACAACTGTTAAACAGTGTTACTAAGTCACACACGGCCAGCTAGGCTGCATTTTCACTGTTTACATAGGCATTGATTATGAAACGATGGATGCCTACAGATATACATACGAATAAGTTACACTTGTGTGTATAAACAATATATGCACACGATAAACGTACAATACACGATTATTTACTTGAAATAATTCCACGAAGACGCTCTTCGATGTGTATATCATTCATAAAAACATTCACGTTCTGTATCACACGTCCACCACAGTTCGCTTCACGTGGTGGAAAACTTAAACGGCTGCACGACGCTACTGTGTAAAACAATGCCTGTACTTGTTAGACGGCACGAGCGAGAAAACTCTACAACGTGCGAATCAGTATACCAAAAACCAAGCTCACTACCCGGGTGCAAAACTGAAGCGTGGTGCTGTAAAATGGTTAAATTAATGCACTCCACCTCCTTGCCAGTCTTGCGTCATCCATGGGAAAAATATAACACCACGCTTAAACGTTACATTTAAAGACACGCCCGGTAGTTTTGCAAAATATTATAATTTTTTTTTCAAACATAATTTTTATGCCAAAAAATTCCTACATCTTTGGTCATAAATTGCAATTTGGACTTAATTTTTATAGCAATGAACTGCACTGTTTTTTTCAGATTTTTACGCCCGAAGTATCCCCGATTTTGTTATGAAACTAAGCCAAAATCAAGCAAAATAATTTCCGCTAAACAAGGGTGCATTATTTTGCAAAACACATACATAGAATTGGGAATCGTATAACTGCTCATAATATCGAATTTTTTCAAAGTTATTCCGTTAAAGAAGTTCCGAGTTTTTTTTACAAATGTGAAAAAAAAACTTAACATGGCCTTAAATTTAAAAAATGACATACTTAATGAATTGTACGTGCAGATTAATCTGACCATATATCGTAATTACTTTAGTAGTGTGATAACGTTGCGCGCTCGCTTCACAAAACTATACTCTATCCATTCTAAGGTTGCAGCTTATTCATTCAAACGAATGACTATAAAATGTTTGCACAGCATAAATGTAATTTGAAATCCTGAAAAATACAAGGTAACTGTGTTAACGGCACTACCACAATGTGAGGAATCAAGATACAATTCAATTGCTTTAATTTATTGCGTTAGCAATGTTTATTTCTGCTGCAACCTTAGAGTGTACAGAGTATAGGAAGGCTATGTACACAGAGTTCACTACTAGGCAATAAGTACCAATGTAACACTTACAAGAGCACAATTAAAATATTTAACGAATTTTTGGTAGCGAAGTTCGAAGCTTAGTATAGCGGGGTGGGGTAGGTTTACCCTAGAGCTGCGATAAAAAGCCGGCAAGGGCAATGAACAAGACAGAACTGTGCCGACGTGTACGTACCCATGGAGAAGCTGCGTCGGGCTAGCTCGAAGATGCCCGTGTGTGCGAGCCGTGTCCGGACCGCGTCCAGACGCCCCATGTGACGGACGCCATGTGCCGGGCGTGTGCGAGAAGAGAGGGTTGCTGGCGGGGCGCGGGTAGTGGAGGGGGTACGGTCCCGCCCCGCTGGTATAATCAATACTGGGCCCAGAGACGCGCCGGAATCGATGCGCGGACCCAGCGAAGTGCGGTAGGTCGCGGCTGGACGCATTCCTCGCGGAAAGGAAAGCCGCTCGAGCCCTAACCTTACCCTCGTGCGGGAGACCAGTAGGACTGCAAGACGTCTTCAGCAGCCAACATGCCTCCTGCACACGTAGCTAACCTTGTCCACACAGTTCTATATACGCCACTACAATTGTCAGCTGTGCACCGAAGTAACAAGCACGGAAACTAAAAATAACAAATATTCTAATATATGCTGACTTCATCACTGCACGTTGATACTAATGTCCTTACCGATTAAGTACGAGCCCAACGTATGTGCTTATTTTAACTATTTTTTTTAACTTCCGACCAAGATAAAAGAAACAAAAATCTCGTACAAAATTACATTGTAATATTCTGCCCCACCCCCTCTTTCTTTTAAAAATTCATAATATATTAATTGCTTCATTCCCGTCCATAAACAAAAATAATAATAATCGCAAGGCACTTTTAAACATTGGGCTTAGCAAACAATGTATTCAAAAAATATTTTTCGAATCACAGTTTTTCATCATTTTGTAGTATTAACCGTTAAAATTATCTCCGTAGGCCAAAAAGTAAATGAAAACCATCAAATAACAATAATAAAACAGTTTCCTACTTCTTAATTACAAAAAAAAAGTACATATTTTGAGTTTTTATTTAAATGTACACGTAGATAGTTTACAGAGAATTAACGTCTGAAAAGTACATGATTTTATGTTTCACACCATCTAATCATAGCACAACAGAACAAGGTGCACAAGATATTCCAGCCAGTAAACCTACGTGTCGCGTGCGTAATTTACTGCTAAGCCACAGAACGGTGTTAAAACTTTTCTACGTTCCTAAAATAGGTTATGGCAAATTACGAATGCTAAAATATACGGCCCAATGCCACGTCAATGACACAGCCGGGTCCCATCAACCCTCCAAGTCATTTTTTTTTAAATTCGCAATTCAAATACTGCCTTTGAAATAGGATCGATAGTTATTCGGTAAACTAGTTCTCTTTGCTAGAATTCCTATGACTTTCGCTGGTGAGTTCAACGCTCGCATAAGAGAGATCCTACCAACTAATATGAACACAGATGCCGCTTTTCGTGTCAGATATCCGAAACAGAAATGTTAGCATGTGAAATTCAAATGTGAACTGTTCGAAAACTTCACTGCCAGGTGGCTGGTCAATACTTCGCACTAAGCAAAGCAAACACCACCAGTCTAGATAGTAAAAACATGCCACGGCTATACAAGAGTGGTTCATCATAAAATACAAAATGTTATGAAAATAGGACCTAGTACTTAGTTTTCCAGTTCAAATGTATCAACGATGTTACTAGGCGTCTATTATATATAATCTCCCACTGCAACTATCTAAGAAAAGCAAAAAATTCCCGGGCAGATTAAAAAGTACTTTCAGAACATTAAAGCATTGAAAATACTACTTCCGATTCATCAAACATGAATGCACACACAGCCTTATACGTCCTCTTACGCGAAACTGTTACAATCCTGATTCCCATGTGAAAATTCGTGGGTTCTAGTTTTAGTGACTTCAGTTTAGACACGATATACATGCTAGACCAGTTTAAAATGCGAAGAACAAAAACGAACTTAACGATTCAAAACAGTTTCACTGCGTTTAGACAGTGCAGCAATGTTATTACTTACATATATAAAATATGACATACTACAGAGTTGACGCCATACGACAGCAAAAAACATAATATTGTGTCTGTACATCCCCGCGTCAAGACAGGCACTCAGTAGTTTATTCCTGTAGTTTTAGAACATTTTTACATCCCGATTATTACAAACATTACAATAAAAGCACCGACTACCAACTAGACATGAAAGCGTATCTAGAGAAAATGGCTAACATCAAAACAACCAATAAGAATGTGTTTACACGAACCAAAATGTCCTAAACCAGGAACTACACCCACACCTCTGTGTCTGAACGTCCAAGAAATTATCTCAGTTTTACGGAGGGACTACAGAAAAAAAAAACGCGACTGGGAATATTTCACGAACACACCGAATCCCAGCGTACATGCAGCCCTCACTGCTGGTGCTTCCTAGCAAGCCACGTGGCCATACGAATATCGACTGTGTGACGCAAATAACAGCTGTACGTTACTAACTACATTTAGAGATCAGGTTAACAGATAGCCTTTATATTATATATTTTTAATTTCTGAGCCAGGACAAAATTATGTGTGGTTATAAGAGCTGTAAATGTGCTCCAACCAGACGTTCTCATTAAGAGGCTTATCCACCTGACGTATGGACGGTGTTTTAGCGTGTCGCGTATATTCTTTTCTACAAGAAACAGCTGAACGTATTAACAATATGCTTATCTACGAAAAGAACACACAGTTCAAACTAGACTTCTATCATTTAAAAATGCAATATACTTATCAGAAAAATGTTTTTAGGCCCCCTAAGAATAGCTAAAAAATTCCGTTTTTTTTTTTTACAGGAGTAACTCGAAAATTACCACCCGGATTCGTAAAACTCAACGTTAGAAGCATGCGTTGGTCTTTACTAACAAACTTTCCTCTAATAATATTCTAGGGTCGCCGCTTTAAGTCCAGTAGGAAGAAGAGTAGCAGGAAAACACTGCACGCCAGTCTGGCGCACCGCGAATATAAGCTACGTTGTTACCGTCGAGTGTGGAAGCTGAACCTTATCACTTCACTGTCTCCGCGCGCCAAACACGGAAAATTACATCTGGTGTATAGCCCTCTTAACGGCAAACAAATTTAAATAATATTCCTTCAAAGTCAATGTTTATGTGAAAATTTAGTGGCTTACATCGTTGATCCATGGGAAATTTGGCGCAGTAACTTCCCTACGACCTAGTCCGCACGAAAATCATTTAAGCTGAAAAAGTTAACACATATCCCAACGCCAGACAGCTCTAAATACGCGCCGTGCACTTTTTCATCTCAAGAGCAGGCATAATAAGCTACAAAGTTGACCACTAAAACTAGAACCCACGAACTGTCACATGACAATGAGGATTGTAACAGTTTCGTGTAAGAGGTCGTATTAAGATGAGTGTACATTCATGCTTGGTGACTAGGAAGTAGTTTTTCAAGTAGATAAGCTGCGTTTGTGCGTGGAGCGCTAAGGGTGTCGCTGACCGGCGTATGTAACTGCTCTACACGCAAGCCACTCATCTGGCTTGCAGAGTTTTACTACTGCTCCCCCCTCCTCCTCCTCCGAACCCGATGAATATTTTCCCCTCACAAGGCAGTACGAAAAATTTTTTTTACATAGATTAGGAAACCGAAAATCATATTTCTACTAAACGTGTAAAAACTTATATGCGATATATACAAATATAATGCATGCTAAGCAGTTTCATTTTAAAAAATCCAAGTCACTGCGAAGAATTTCAAGCGCTGATACGAAGACCCATAGGCTGTCTACTAGGTGAACACTTTCTGTAATACATTTGCTCTGTAGTCACGCAAAACATGTACTTTGCGTCTTCCTGACTAGATTTAGTTTCTTGCACATACTCCATTGCGATATACGCATGACTGTCGCAGAAAACTCAAATTTTTTCTTTGGCAGTCATGTATATCGCAATGGAGTATATGTCAAAGAAACTAAATCCTGTCATGCAACCCCATTGCACAATTCTTTCAAAGATATTAATCTTCCTTCCTGACAAGCATCGTATGCGAGAGTCATTTCGACATAAAAATTAAATACTCATTGGAAATTGGATAAAAGGTACCGAGCATATATTTTTTTTGTCCACTAATGAAAATGGGAAACACTGTTTTCGAGTTGAAAATAGTTTTTTTAAAATAATTGGAAACACTGTTCTAACGAAAAGCGTGCTAGTCGCATGCTGCTGCTATTCGACAGCACGAAACATAAACAGCTCTTCGGAACAACAATCACACTCACTGGCAACAATGGACCCAAACTATTGTGCTGAGTCTCCCTCCCTGATTGATCTACACGTTCAGGTTCGTTATCGCTCGCTACTAAACAGCAACAACTACACGTACAAAGCTTGCAGTTTCCAGAGAATATTTATAAAGCGAAATGCATCGCTGCAACGTGGCTGCTGTGACGCGAGCGCCATCGCCATACCGCCCGCAATGCCCAGGTCCGACGATTGGTGGGACAGGACAGTGGGGAGCGACATTCTTTCGGCGAAGATCTCTAGCGCAGAGATATTCGGATATTAAAGTTACTTTCAAATGAAAATGTGAGAATTTTTGGAATTTGGTTATTATAGAGGCGTACATATTACCATATTAAACATTATGAAAATTAGTTTTCCATTTTTGTCAATTTTGTGGTTCAAGCCCTTATTTTTCTAAAAACAGATTTTAATATTTTACTCGAAAGTAAAGCACACTACCGAATATTGCTATACAAATAAACGTCCGCTGATAAAATATCTACTCGGCCAAAACATTTCATCGAATTTTGATAAGTAGATCAGATGTTATTGACGATTGTTTATTCCAGTCGTCCGCTCGACATCGTGTACCTCCCATACCCCATAAGAGCCCTAAACATCAGGCGCTAGATTCCGCGTCTGAGGTAGGGAAACATGCAGGCGATTAGAACTAGACCGGCTCGTGCTTCCACAACAGTGTCACCTTTATGTGTGAGGCGAGAAAACGGCGTGCAGTTGACGTTCTTTTTCCTATGGGACTTAAAGAAGTCGTGACCTATTGTTTTAATAATGGTGAGTAAATAGTAAAGTCCAGCGCGTGCTTCTGCATTTTCGTTTCACGATTCCGGTTGGCATTTTTACGTGACAGCAGTCTGGAAAAGCCGTTTTGGACATTTTTGGGTGGCTTGAAACCATGTTTCTAAGCATATCTAAAATAAAAAATTTTTATAAATGGAGAAGCGTGGTTTCAAATGTGTTTTCTTTTCGTAGACAGAGATATCGAACGCACGTTTAGTAGTATCCTTAAGAGGACGTGGTACATAAGTCAACGCTAAAAGCATTCCTTAAAGCCAACTTGCAAAAAATTAAACAATAGCAATCCTACACAACAGTTTTAGCCAACGTTTTAAACAAAATTGTTTCAAGTGTTAACGAACTTCTGAGACACAATCTCTAACACCGGAACCTCGTTCATTTAACTGCGGTACAAGAGATCACGCGTAACGAATTAGTAATTCTGGATAAATATTTACTCATAAAGTTGGCAAATACCATTATCTAGGATTGTCGTTGAGTATTTTACCCATATTGGCTTCGAAGAAAACGCAGAAATAAATTTATGTTTTCAGCGTTTATTTATCTACCACGTAGTCTTAAAAAAACTATTTAACACGCTGAAACGCCGTTCATGTGCGTGCTGTATAGGACTGTTAAATGCTGACCAAAACCTGTCATACTAGTTACCCAACGACGGAGCCCATATGAAGAGTCTAACCTGAGGTTGGCAAGTTAAGTTCGCCGAAGAAGCTCACACAAGCTAGAATCTTGACGCGTCCACGAGCGCGTGTTTTTACCCAAACCAGACATTCCTTAGAGAATGGACCCTCGGGCCACAGTGTTTCGTAACCTGTCGTTACTGCTCACTAAACTGTCAGATCAGGGAACCAGATAGCAAAGAATGGGTCAAAGTCAACAAAACACGCTGATAACGAGATGCTTGTAGCTCGACAAGTCCCGACAGTTGAGACAGCTGTCAACAGCAAGTAACGCCGCATATATACGGACAGCAGCACATAGTTTGGATTCAGACCATTAATTAAGCCTACCTACACAAAATAAGTCGCGCAGACACGGATCTGGCGGTGCGGATTGTTTGGTGACATGTAGCAGATAGAGAGGCGCCGAAATGTAAGGACGAGAGAAATCCGCTCACCGAAGGCATAACTGTCCACCACGATTCCCACATGCGAATATATATGTTGTTAATATTTTAGGAAGTTATTGCGCGCGATTTCGTTTGCGTGGTTTTCATTTTCAAAATAATGCCTATGAGTCGTGCAAAACGTTCATACTAAGTAGTCATAATTACTTTAGGTAATTCTTAAAAATTGGTATATACCTAACTAATTAAGGTAATTGAGGGTAGGCTAATGATGAGAATATTACAATAATACATTTTGCAATATACATTTCGAAACTGCGCTACACTGCCACATTGATCTGAATATTACAATGAATGTTAAAAAAGAAAACAATGGACCCTACACGATAAAGAAGTTTCATGTAAATTCCTAAACGTATTTGTGTGTAACTATACTTCAAATTTTATTACTCAAATTCAGAGTAAAAGTAGATACCAAATATCGAACACTAGTTATAAGCGAACATATCGTCAAGACTTCATCGAAATTTCATGTTGAAGTTTTCGTAAGTATGTTGAAAAAAAAGTTTACCAAAAGTGTTTTCTACGTTGGTTCGTGATTTTATCTCAGTTTCTTTAACGCGAAGTTACAAAATTACGAGAGAAAAAAACCTTAACTTAGAAATTTTTATTTATACTTTAACAGCCTTCGTCCTCAGGGTCTATTATGCATACTTTATTTCCTAGGCGCTTACTTTTCTCACTAATTGCACGTTACACGTTGGTTAGTAAAATGTTACATAAGGCTGTTTGTGTTCAATATATATATATATATTTTTTTTGTGCTTCAGGATTGTGAGGGAAGGGTGCGGGGTGACGGTATTGCCTACTCCACTGGATCATTCCCTGGCACGAAGAGGAAACTAAAACTTTTCTCGAAATTGAACAACATACCTTGCTAAGTTGCGTACTGGAACCTCAACAAATGTATACGAAGGACACGAGGCGCTTCAACGCACGGCAACAGAGCGGAATTCGGGTGACGGGACAGTAACATACTGTATTCACATAACTGTAAAGTGATGGCCTCAGTGCCACGCGTCATAATAAACACACAACTATGAATGGGGAGTTTTACAAAAAAAATTGTTTTAGTAATTTTTATAGTTGTACACATACATTTTAATTTTTTTACAGAAATGAAAATATTTTAGCGCTCACAGTTATTGCATAATGGTATTTCAAGTCCTAATTTGCATAAAACGGCTGTAACCTATACTAAAAAAAACCAACTGACTTACAGAAATTATAAATAATTCATACCGAAGAGCACTGCCACGGGTTACGTTAAGATACGTATAAAAACCATATTGTATTTTTTTAATTGCAAAAAAATGCCATTTCTATTTTAAATTAAGTTTTATTTTTTTTTTTACGAGATCAGCATTCCTTCGCGAAGGGGAGATAATTAATGAAAATTCACGTGCCCTTACACAACTTGCTTAAATACGGGACACCGTCTCAATTTTCAAAATTCAGTTTTTCAATGCAGCTCCATTTACAACCTGCTAAGAAGAATCGACGATAAAAATTGAGCTACTGAAGCGATGAGTAAGAGTGTGCGGTACATAAACGCTAACACCATTTTAAGTATACATTTGTTTGAACGCCAGTATGGAAAACCTACAAAACAACATCCCCAGATGATGGTATTAGCCAACTTAATGAGCAAACGTTTACCAGAGTGATGCATTTGTAGAGGTACGTAAATTTCGCAGATACATTCCAGGTCAGGTTGAACGCCAATTATCTATACTTCATTGTCATATCTGTGACTTGCTGGCGGCTGTTACGAAACGCTTTTGACTACTGGAAGCCAGTAGTAAATAAGGAAATAATACGAAGTGCTATCGCTTGCTACCTGCTTGTACGGATATAAGCCAATAGATAATCGATTGTGGCCAGTGGGTGTATAGGACTGACAAGTCTAAGCTGCTGCCAGATGAATCCACGAAATTGACGTACCTCTAATAATCAGTGATTGGTAGAGCCCACGATTTTTGGTGAAAAGAATTCTGCAACAATTTGTTTCAATGCCTTATGTGCACATACGCAGCTGTGCTTCGTGGTCAGTGATTGGCTGTTTTAAATTCTCAGCGTCTCGGGGTTTTACCCGCAAATAACAGACTGTGTCGTCGCAGTAACCGTCAAATGAGCCACGCCTGTGAAATCTTACATTCTGCCAATAATCAAGAAGCTGACCTGCAGATGTGCACGCAAGACATTGAAACAAACTGTTGCAGGATTCTTTTCACCACAAATCGTGGGCTCTAGTGATTGGACGTCTTAGCTCTGACGTATCTCGAGGGTTTTAATGGCAAATCACAGACTTGTGAAGTTGTAGTAACGTTACTGTGATTGGCCAAGTCATATGAGAGACATCACTTCATAAGTAGAGACATGCAAAATTTGCGTTTTATCATTTGGAAGCAGACTAAACTGAACTTTCCTATACATAACAGAGCATAATCTGCAATTCAATTGGCCACGAACTTGTATGTGTTGTCATTCACGTGTGTTACGTCTTTACAGAGATTGGCCTCTCCACCATGTAAGAATTCTCCGCGGCAAGTCACGACAAAATCGGCCAGCAGGAGATGTCGAACGAGCCTATAGTCACTTGGAGTCTAATTCTCTGTCAGAAAATAACGCGAATTTTGCATGTCTTTATGCATTTGTTAAGCGTATCTGTTGCGCCGCAATTAAAATGTACGAGATTTCAGCGTCAGTTATTGTACTTTAGAAATGCGGTAGTAGAGAAAAATATGTTTGCCCAGAAAGTTGGTAAACCTATTGTCTAACGTTGCTATCTTTCGTTTATCGACTAAACCTAAAGTTTTCAACTGATGCTATTAGCACTGAATTATGCACCCAACATATTTCATGATCAGAACGCATCAATATCTATGTAACGGCCAGCCTCCCAAGCATAGTCGATTAAGTACTGGTCTAGAGTGCGAGAGATCCTGGGTTCGAATCCTAGTTCGGGCACGACTGTTGTGCTGTACTTCCACCTCACTTAACCCTCATCGGCTCTTAAGACCATGTTGTTAAAGGGCAGTAAAACGTTCTCACTTCATCTCTATGTAACAGTTAACAGCTGTCTTTGCGCATAAGAACTCTGTTTGTTATAAGCTTAGCACATGAACAAAGTAGGTTACATCGTATATCCTTATAACAACTTCCGATCTCGCTTCCAAGAGTTGAACCTGTGAATCTACGGGTTGAAGCATAAGAAAGATGATCTAATAGCTACGTTAAAACATGCTAATTTATCACGGTCGCTAGCGACGCGGTAAACAATTTCCATCTGCCAACAGTCGCCGTAACAATTACAAAAGCTAACGTTTGCTACCGAGTTCGTATCACGTACACCGTTAACCGCACAGACGGGCCTTCCCAATAACACGTGGCGCTGCGTCACTCGACAGCTGACCGGTGACGTCACCCGCCCACGTCGTATCCTGCAGTCAACAATCCAGTCCGTGCAGGTTAGCTGGACGCAGTGTTGCCAACAACTATTTCCAATGGATTGAACAAGAGAAGGTATTTTGGTCGGCACTCAACATCTAGGTCTTCAGCGCTGGTGGGGGGTGACGATGTGAGTATGGAGCAACGTCGAAATGAAGAGACGGGGGAAACCTGAGATCCCCGAGAAAACCCGCCGACCAGCAGGCATCGTCTGCACGATTCCAACATGCGAAAATCCGGGAGACCGACTTTGCCAGGAACCGAACTTGGATCGCCTTGATGGGAGGCGAGTGCTCTAGCCACTACGCTAACCGCATTCCCACATTTACAACAGAATCTTCAAGGAAAACATTTTCGAAACAACTACAATTTTGGCTGTGTTTATATAATGGCAAAACCAATTATTAATAAGCTTTTGCCTACATTCTGTTATCGTTCCTAAAAATAAATTCAGCTATACAAGATAAACGCAATCAATTAAACGTGCACTTTATTTAAAACAAAAATTTGACTTAAGCAAGATACAATCACTAGAATTCTTGTTAGTAACTCTAGCTTAATAGCAAATGAACCAGCTTAAACTGTTATTCAAGACAACCGAAGCCAAGCAGGAAAACTTGAGCTTGCAATACAGGCCAGACGGGAACTGCCGTTGCCACACACTAGCTATGATTATCGCACGTACCAGCCAATGATTCTCTGATATACAAGCGTTACCGAGGTCCCTTTCTTGCGAGCTACATGCGGTAGCTCACCTCTAGCCAAACGCACCATTGACAATATTCGCAAGTTTCTTTCTATATTTCACATTCGTTCTGGTACACGTAACCTGAATTAACTCACGCTATATATATCAACAGAGAATCACGACCCCAACTACCTACCCGAGGACAAAGACAAGTCCTTGGAGTTGCTATCCTAGAATCACTATTTCAAATTTCAATTACCACATACAGAACATTTTGCACATAATATTAAATAATATGTACAGTAAATTGATTCTAGAAGCAAAATTTTTTTATTCATATTCTAAAAGAAATGTTTTGACTTGAAAACCAATATTTGTATATCAGTGACAATGTGGACAGTAAATCTGTCTGTGAAGCGCCTCTGTGTCGACTTTTAGCGGTGACCTTGTCTTTTAACAGTAAACGTTAATAAGATTTTAAAAATGTGCTGGATGTGCCTACGTACATTTAGAGCTGTGTATACGCTGTTCACTTTAAAGTGAGTACTTCTCAAAACTTGTAATAATAAAAAATGTATTTATTGGCGCCATAGTAAAGTTTTGCGAGTTATGAAATGTTTACAGTAGGTTTTAGTTACACGGAAGTTATCGTACTTAAAATAGTAAAGATCGTGGCAATATGACTCACAGAAAAATATAAGCATAGCTCGGTTTATTCTGAATAGCCATTAATGGAGTTCGCCCGTCTAAACAATGGCGGTTCTGGTTTGCTTGTGGTCAGTTATGGAATGAAATCCTTAGCGGTTGTAAAGAATGAGAGAGTTCATGACCCGGCCATTACGTAAATGAGGAATAAACACGTCACAGGTTACATACACAGATGCGGAGCCAATATAATCGCAGGTTTATTCGACCTTCAAACTTTACTACGCACTCTAAGCTGTTGGCGCAGTAGCTAGAGCTCTCGCCCCCAACCGGGATCGATTGCCGGTGGGGTCGGTCCCAGATTTTCGCATGTGGGAATCGTGCCCGACGATGCCGCTGGTCGGCGGGTTTTCTCTGGGATCTCCCGTTTCCCGCGCCTCTTTATCACTACGGTGCTCCATACTAGCATGTCGCCCCTCGTCAGCGCTAATTACCTAAATATCTTCAATCAAAGCCGTGAAACGTTTACAAGCCAGTGGGCCTGGCGCGTGAGACGTGTCGTAGCGTGGTACGAAAAGTATGTTTTCATGTATACATATTAAAAATGTTTCTGCTGCGTTTATCTACGAAAATAAGACACGCGTCAAACCGTGCCCCAATGGTTTTTAAAATGCCGGCCGCTAATTAAAAACATGATTGCCAAGCTTTTCAAAAGTGCTAAAAATGACTCTTTCGCGTTGCTGTATCTGAAAACATCAACCTTAACCGAAAAATAGAACCTGCATTGAACTTCCACAAATAAAATAACAGGGTGATCACTTGAAGTTCCGTTGAACAATACTGTCTATGAAAACACTGCACGCCTAGAGCCGTTTCTGTGCCTCTAACTGAAGTCCAATTTCAACTCAACTGACGCATCAACCGAAGAGCGAATCGTACGCACAATTATGAACAAATAATGTTCACAGCTATCAGAAAATCTTAAATCGGCCAGAATGGACTGAACCACACCGCTGCTCGCCACACACAGAGAAAATGTGAGAAATAACGGAATGCGACATTTGCTTAACCACGTGATACAGTAGCCTACCTCCGAAGTTATTTTTAAACAATTCTTCCAATAGGAGAAAGTTACAAATCAAATAAATGTTTTCGACATACGACATTGCAACAAATGGTGAGAGACACAAAACCAGAAAAATACACACAAAAACGCAAATAAACAACCAAAAGGATTTTATTTTGCCAGTTGTTTACTTATTTGTTTGTGTGTATTCTCTGGTTTTCTGTGACATACAATTTGCTGCAATGGAATACGTCCAAAACACTTTTTTATAAGTATCTCTGAAGTTCACCACACTGTACTAACAGCACATTGGCCGTTGTCACTAACGTAAAGAAATCAAGAAGTGGAGTGGTGCATGGAGAGAGATATGTTTATCACGAGAGCTAAGCTGCAAGATTAACAACCCGGAAGAGTGGGTTACCAAGTACTGTCTACTGAAAGTGTGTAACTGCCTTCCGGAACTTAGCATTCAGTTGTTATATCAACCTACTGTGCTAAGGAGTACCAGGGTGGCCACAAGTTGCAACTAAAAAAATTCCCTGATTATTCCTAACAGAAAACGAAATATTTCCCTGATCTTTCACAAACACAAAAACAACTTTTGAGTATTTAATCATCGTATTTACTAATAAAGGTGAGGATTTCAAAGTTCCGTATTACAGTTATGTGTTGTCCAGCCAACGAATGTGACAAATGTTCAGCGGTAATAATTATGAACCTGACAATTAAGTATAATCACACATTCGAGAAGGTAAGTAGTCTTAAAACAAAACAAAAAATTATAATGCTACAAAGACTCTATTAGTTTCCATCCTATAACGTTTACGGAAGTTCTAAATGAGCCAGGTCAGAAAATTCCCTGAAATATTCCACATATAACAAAATTCCCTGATAGTTCCAGGTAGCCACAATTTCCCTGACTATTCCAGACTTGCCAGGTCTGTGGCCACCCTGGCTACAAAAGAGGAAGCGCCAAGAACGACTCATGCTGACTGGAATCTATGTGCAATGCACCTAGCGTACAGAATCTGCGGCATAACGAGCATTCAACAGTTTCAACAACACTTGTTGGCTTAAAACTATACATATTCTGCTAAAACACGCACTTTAGCTGTCTCAACA
Organism: Medauroidea extradentata; assembly: GCA_003012365.1. Taxonomy (NCBI): domain Eukaryota; kingdom Metazoa; phylum Arthropoda; class Insecta; order Phasmatodea; family Phasmatidae; genus Medauroidea; species Medauroidea extradentata. Next base: position 36,240 of record PNEQ01125773.1, on the reverse strand, counting down.
TTCCGCACACGTATTTTCAGGCCAACAAATAAAGCTGTATATAAAAACTTTCGCAATTTTCCCAAACACAAAGTACAGTTATAAAATGAAACACCGAAAATACTCCATTTCATGCAAGTTTGGATAAATTTGACAGCAACTTACGGGTAATAATTTTTAAAATTTATGATTTGTTGTACAATGCAAGGAATTTTTAGCTATGAAATAAATCTGAGATGTCCATTTCTGCATTTATACTGCAAAGTTTGTCTTTTGTAGTGCCACAAATCACAAAACATTACAAATTATTGCCCATAAGTTGCTGTCAAATTTATCCAAACTTACGCGAAATGTAGTATAAAATCCTTATAAACTATGGAGACCTCATTCAAACAGATGATCAGTTTGAAGCTCTGGACGCTTCCTCGCAGTCCAGCCAAGGCGGTCACCTTGAGTTATGCAAAGATTCGTCGAGAGCAGGTTTCGTCTCGGGTACCGTTGGTCAACACTGCTCACCCGATTTCTCTCGCCACAAGCCACAGAAGATATCATCTCCAATCACTAGTACACGAACTACAAAACTTCAACTGATTAGACGTCGCCATATTTCTTTAGAACATACAATCACACGGCTGATACACTGTCTAACCGAACGAGAAGAAACATGAATCCGGAAAAAAGAGGCAGCAAGCGGTAGAGAGAGGAAGCGGTAAGAGAAGCAAAGAGGATAAGATAGGAAGGAAAAAAAGCAATAAATGCAGTGTAGAATATGTAAAGGAAGTTAGAGAGCCGGAAACTTAACGATACATACGAAAATTACAACCTATCGTTTCATTCGATATCAAATATTCTATTCCAGAAATATATAAGTACGATTCCTATGTACACAAACATTGAATTAGAATCTCCGCCAAATTTACAAGTTAAACATTAACAGCCACCAGCAATCTCAAGCGGTCGTCAACGTTCAGCTAAAGTAAAAGTGATGCACAAAGACAAACGTTGCAAACATTACATAATAGAGCAACGAGGTCGTTGAAAGCAAAGTACCTGCATGCACGATATTCTTGGTGTGGTTACGGCTGCTAAAGTGCCATCGAGTAATGTTTACATACAAATATAGCCACCGCAATATAAAAAAATTGACCAAAGAATGTATATTAAACACTACACAGTCATCATTAGGTGGATTAATAACTGCATGAGACATAAATGAAAGCGCTGAAAACCCCGCGCGCGGATATTGCTAGCGGCGATCCACCACTTCCTGTGACCATGATTGCCAGCCCGCGCGCAACTCTGCCACGGCAACCAGGTTTCTCCCACACGCGCTGATACGGCACCACCTGCGTGAAGATCTGATGATTGTGTCGGGAGGGGAGGTGGAAGGTACTATCGGAGAACTTGACAAAAGAAACAGGGTAGGAGGAGGCGGAAGGAGGGGGGGGGGAAGTGTTGACGACAGCGAAAACGCGCCGTCGACGCGCAGCGCAGAGCATCGCGCGACCGCGGAAGGGCCGGCTGTTACTTCCCGAGCTTCTGGGTCGCGTAATAACTTTCCCGCTCCTCGGAGATGCTCGGGGGCATTCGTTCATCATCGGCGATAAGAGTCGGACTTCTCTCCCCTCCTTTTCGAAACACTGCGACAGTTAGTTTAGGTTAATGTCAAATAAAAATAGTGTTGCCCTGAACTTAAGGACGATTTTGCTAGGTAAGAAAACGACAAAGAAGTACAGTAACTCATATTTCTAATCAAGAAAGGGGGTTCGTAATAGTTGATGTTGCGATGTTGATCTTTATGAAGGTACGTTGGTCATCACATCATCTAGGATTTCACCAAATAACTAATTACTTACTATAGCATTAAACTAAAAATCATGTAAAATTTATTGAAGCCAGGTAGATATTATGTAAGTTTTTCTCCTGTTTCATGAATAAAAAAAGGAGGATGGGGATTTATCTGTTATTGCGTCACTGAAACAAATGTATATACACGTACCACTGTCTTTACGCTCAACCGGCGAGGATAAACGAACGCTGCCGAGTATCTCCGAGGAGCGGGAGAGTTAACGCGACCCAGTTACTTCCTACGAGGTATCCTTGCCAAGGAAGCTGCGGGGAACACGACGGGCGCCTCAGTGGGGGATGCGTGATGAACTACACTAACACGAACTGGGAGAGAACTTACCGCAGTCCGACGACGTCGAGGTCCAGGCGGGCGTGCAGTAACTCCATGATACGCGCGCCACCACCACAGCGAGGCAAGTGCCAAGCGACTGAAGCTCTGCTCGCGGCTGGCGTGCGGAACCGGGTCAGTAGGCCACCGACGTCACCGCCGGCGCGCGCACACACGTACACACACACATACCCGCCACCGCGCGGCCCATACGCGCACCCGCTAATTTTATCTGCTTCCCCGCCCGTCGCACTCAACACTCATACTCGCCCTTACGTGCCACACATTACATATTTCTTCCGTGTATATCGCGAACTACTGCTCGAAGACTCACAGGTGTCGCTTCTGAAACACTATCCCACATGAGGCGTATGTACCAGGCCCACGATCAATGTTGTGGCGTGCCACGTTTACTATTTCCTACGTGGAACCGCTAAACCTATCCCCAATAGACATACGAAAACACACGCTGAAGACTACGCCTCTATCGTTTTAAAACTGCAGTACGCTTTTCAGAAACATGATTTTGGAGCCCCTCAATTGTTATTATTACTGTGACTCCAAAAAATATCGCCGGAATTCGTTAAATACAACAATTGAAGCATGTGTTGGACTTTTTCCAAAGGTAAAATTGTAGGGTCGCAGCTTTAAGTCCCATACGAAAAAGAGTAAACGGAAATACTACCACACGCCGAAAGCGAAGTGGACACCGCAGAGTGAGGTAAGTTGAGCCTAGGTGCCTCACCCTCCCCATCGTCGTGCATCAAACGCGAAAAATATAACCTGGTCTACAGCCCTCCTATCTTATTTGTAGACACGTGTTTCTAGAGCGAATAAAACATGACAGCCAAGAAAATACTTGGAACCAAATAGTTATCTATAAATTACCATACAGAATTTGTCAACACAACTGTCGCACAAGTACAATCTACGATCGTCCGTGAGATATACCGTATTAATAATTTCACAATTATGTCACTAAAATCATCCGTAAACTGTGCAATTACATATTTGAAAATTTTATTCATACCTGTAACCATCGTTACTTCTCACTAGTACACTAAAAGAAAAGTATTGCCGTATGTACTATAGGTACTATAACTCTGTTAAAACAGGGACAGCAGTCCAGTTAGTTTGGATAGTTCCTACAATATCTTCTGTGAAAGTAAAAATATATTTTGTAAAAGGAAATTGCTCTTTACTCCTTCTACTGAACCTATCGTTACTTCTACAAGACATACTTTGTAGGCAACAATTTATTTCAGTGTACCCTAACTAAATGTTTTTTTTAAACCGATATGCCATTCAAATAACAATATTTAGTTGGAAAACAACTAAGTTGGCAACAATAGGTTACGTTGTTTCAAAAGGCATACCCTGCAGGCGTAGTGCCAGCTCCACATTTGACACGTGGCTAATGTCAACGTTTGTTTCAAAGTTAATATTCCGATAAGCAGCTGAATGCTACAATCTGCAAGTTGACGTATTCTACTAGGTTTGTCGACTCAAAGACACAAACAACAGAACAAACTATTATAGACTAGTGTGGCGGGGATCACGCTGCGATGCAGTCAAGATGTCTCAAGCGAGAGATTTGCAGCACAGTTCCGCGGTTATTCTTATTTATAAAAAAAACGCGTTGAAATATTCCAACAACACTGAATTTCTATAAATACACCCGGAAGAAAATATGAATTTTTTGAAAAATAATAACTAGCATCTACCCAAAATACGGCCTTATACGGCATGGGTATGAAAAGTGGGGCGGGCAGGAGAAGTCTGAAACAAGTCCGGGACAGTTTCGTAATAACAATTACACTGATGGTGTTCTTGAAACTGTAGTGACGTCACTAACCGACGCCATCATCATCACTATACTGTCTTACGTGAGCACGACCAACCTCCTGACTTTAAACGTCTACAATTGCACGCGATTATGTTTAACACTGATGTTTAATAATTACCCAATAATGTTTACCGATATCCAAGTACACATATATATTCCGCCGGTTCACGTTAATGCTTATTTCACTGTTTTGCGATTTTTTTTTAAGTTTAAAGGGCTGACATAAAAAATCTGCCAGGCAGTATTGTTTAAATAGTGTTTGCTGTGACAGCAAAATTTTTTTCAAAACAAGAAGTTATACGGTTTCAACTAAAAATTCGTTAATTACATAATTAGATAAAACAGTATTCACTGTAATGAAAAAAAAAAATCAACCAACATGGAGAAAACTATTTTAAACAACACTGTCAAACAGATTTCTGATATCTGCTCTCGTTTAGGCGTAAAAAATTAATATCGCTAAAACGTAAAAACAAGAGAGCATGGTTAAATTGGTTTATTGGCTGACTAGTCGGTATGACCGTCCAAGATATAGGTTGACATACTGCATTATCAGGTTACATCAGAATTAATATTTTACATTACTAGACAATGGCCAATGGCCTGTCCTCCAACATTACGACTGCACCAACAAATGGTTCCCATCATATTTTGCTATATTTAGGTTGAAAATATTGACACTGTCTTTTTGGCACCTAATGTCAGTGTCATACAATCAGGTCTTATTCCTTATACACATATGTACATGCTGCCTGTAAATATAGCTACTTGCAATTTTTTTTTGTAGAAAAAACGAATCAGAACCAGCGGTGGTTATGTCAATGCGGCAGGCAAAACAGTCCAACCATTCAAAGCAATCGAACTGGGGGAATGATCTAAAGCTGCGACATTTTAATGTATTGATCGCAGATAAACCTCGAACCGTACAGATTATCGTAGTACTTTTCATTTCAATAGGGCACACATAGAAACTCAAAAATATGATTTTAAAGGTTTCAAAAATCTGACCCCTAAAGAAATAAAAAAAAAAACGTAAACTTTGTTACTGATTAATCCTCGATATCTGCCCATTTCAAATATTGTGACATTGTTTGTTTCAGAATGATTATTACATACATGCCTAAAATGTTATACAAGTTTAGTACAATAAACTAATTACCACGGGGAAAGTTTATGCTATAAGTCAATCAAGCAAATTGCAATAGTCGATAAATACTTTATACGGAGTTATATTTGTGCAATCCTATTGGTACGTAATGCGGTACAATATTTTTGTTCACGAGCCCTGTTTTTTTTTATTATTATTATTTTTTTTAATTTAAAGAACACTGCAGGCCATGGCCTAAGAAGATAGTGCTGCCGACATTACACGCAGGCAGATCTGCGGACGAACAACGAAGTGTTACACAACTTACACAATATGTTCGTGGTTGCGCAAGAATACAAAATATTCGCGAATGTATCTCGCTACGTGTGGGTTGTCCGTACACCTGACGTGTACTGCTTGGCTACCTACACGACCCTGCACTAGTTCAACACCGCACCAAGGTCAAGGAAAACGAAAATAAGTAATTACTGGCCAGCTACTCACTTTTTACTGTGACGAGCGACTGCGCCTGCTTGTCGTGTTTTTAGAAAGCAACGGGACAGAGAAAAACACGTGAAAGGCTCGCTTTCAAGATTACGAGCTACAGTTTTTGTTCCCATAAACGCAACCTACAGTTCAACCGTAAAGGCCACCAAAGTAATTTTCGATTAAAAAAATCCCCCACAGTTAACAATAAGATCCAAAAGCAAGTCGAGTGGGGAAACAATATTACGCACTAACAAAATAAAACAAAACAGTAAACACGAAATGTTTTTCCCAGAACATTACGCTTATCGCTTAATGAAATGAAAGTTTAACTAGACTACATTCATAGGCATAGCGTGCCTAAATTTTCTTTTTTTTTGGGGGGGGGGGGGGAATTACCTAGTATTTTTAGCGAAACCACAAATGAAAAATGTACATTTACAAGAACTTGTTGAAAATGTATAACTACGGTAATAATTCAGTACAAATATTGGCTATAAATTTAATTAACCTTCTATAAAAATGATATAAAAAGTTATTATTTTACAGGCATTATCATACAATGCACCATTAGTTCACAAAAAAGAAATATTTTCCTTTATTTTGGCAAATTTTTATATCGAAATTGGGGATAATTTCTGTGCAAATATCTGAAAACCTATGAGTTTATTGCTACCGAAAACAATATTGGGAATTCTTCGATATGAAAATTACGCGCGCGTGTATGAACATTATATATATATATATATAAGTATATTTATTTATTTATATAGTTTTGCACCAACCCGATCAGTACCTTTTATGATTGCCTATTCGAAATTGCCGTTGTTAGCTATGCTGAACGATTGGGATATATGTAGAATTTTAGCTGGTATAGGCAGGGTTCTTGAAATGTGAAACGTAGCTATTCCGGTCCTGATAACTTACCCAAAATGTGCTATAGAAAATAACGACAGGCCGATGGAAAACGACCATACCTGGGTTCTGTAAAACTCTACTATATGTACACCAGTCAATAGTAACCACGTAGACTGTGGTACTGATGTCCGCACAGCATGAGTAAACAAAGACGGTATCGAGGTGAGTCACCTAGAGGAGTCAGGCGGAATGTTGACGCATGTGCTGCTATCCACATCCAGCCCGGACGTGTCTGGGACTACGTCGCTGCAACTGGAAGCTCAGTTACCGACGTGGTAACTTGGTGGCTTTTTCACCAGACCTGGTGATTTCAGAAGACTGTCTGGTGGTCTAATTTCACTTTTGCTAAAGCCTGAAACTTGGCGTGGCAAATCTAGTGAACCAATGAAAAACTGACAAATTATTTTCCGTCACTGCTTGCTTATATGTTAATGAACACGACTGCCCCGAGTCTTCTCAAATAACAAACTCGTCAATGAACAGTAAACTCAATATATTACTTATACTGCTAAGGAACAGAGTTTTAACATATACATTTATGTGTTGGTCAGTAGTAAAAAGTGTACGAAAAACCATCGGTTACAAACCCAACACCACCAGATGCATTATTATTTATATGACGTGTTCAGCGAAACTTGTGCTGTATGCGCCCACGTCCCTTAACTTGAAGCCACCCTTCCACCTTTTCCCCACAAAAAAGTAAAATTACATTCTTCCACAAATTAGGTACCTACTGTTCTGATAACATCCAGTGAACAATACATTTTAACAAAAAAATATAGACCTATGTAGGCTTTATGCAGATTATTTATGTTGTCTTAACTACTAAAAATGTATATATTATATTAATTTCACATCAAGATGTAACCGCTGGCGTCTACGGCGTTCGCCTCACACCTCGGCGATAAGGGTTAAATTCACAGATGTACGTAAGTAGGAATAGTGCCGGGCGATGCCGTTGATCGGCAAGTTTTCTCGGCAATCTCCTGTTTCCTTCACTCTTCATTCCAGCGTTGCTCGTTTACTGTTCCCGTAACTGTGCTACAAAAAAAAAAAACCTCAGTGACCAAAATCACTAATTTCACGTTAAATATATGACTAAATTACTATATACTGAATTTCTGGTGACCTTCCAGTTGAGATATCGATATGTCATTAGTTTCAGAATGATGCTTACGTAAGTGCGAAAAATTATCACACCCGCTTTCATACTGATAAAAAACAGAGGCACGAGTATTTCGCGTATTGATTCTACGTCAGTTTGAACGTCAAGATCGTATACTTCACTGCTACTTCTGTGATTGGCCAACGGCTGGTTTAAACCAGTAATAAATAAGTAAATAATTTGTGGGCATAACACGTGTTACCAGCTTGTTCGGTCAGAAGCCATGTATATTCGACTGTGGCCAATGTGTGCATAGAACTTAGAACAAGAACTGAGTCAAGGCTACTGCTACATGAGCACGTGAAATACTCGTGCCTCTACCTATGAGAGACAATTTAACACTTTTTCCAAGAAAGGTTGGCCATTCTGCATTTGTACGTTGGTTTGTATGGAAAACGCCTGCCCAAAGGGTCTAAGACGGTCTATCTATGTGTGTTACCAAATTGAACGGCGCCATATTGAAGCCCATACCATATATTAATCGATATTTCTTTTCTTCTAAATTCCTGTTGTACTAACTTACTGTATGTTACATTTGTCAATATTAGTATTAGATTTACTTCTCTATAACTGTAGTGTAAGACGTATCGCACTACTTAATACTATTTTAATTTTTTTTATTGTAGCGTCTTATATGATATCGTTTTCCACACACAAATTATATATTGTATGCAATGTTATTGATTACTATTTGTTTACTTTTTTATATTGTAAGATATTGTGTTCTGTATTTGTATGATAACGGTGTAAGAGAAGGCTGAGTGCCTTAACTTCGCAATTTAAATAAAGGCATTAAATAAATAAAATAAAAATAAATAATGCAATGTCCTAAACTAAAATCCTTTTTATTTAAAAAAAAAAATCCCCCCCTCCCCCCACGATAAAGTACACAATTCCCTATCTTCGCCTGCAATATGCCAGTGTTCAATTCGGTCATGTAACAAGAGAGCAGCGTAACAGTCTAGTTCTGCCAGACCGTCAAACACTGCAGTTGTGTGGACAGCACGTCGTCGCAAACCACTATTGTGGTGGAGACCCTGGCTTCCCGGAAGCGCCTGCGACTGCGCGCTGATGCAACTGGCAGTGACGATACGCGCGGCCGGTGTGACGATGCTGACGTCACAGTGGCTGGCCCGCCGGTAATTGGGACAAGGTTCCGCGATAACGTAGCATCGCTGCGGGCTGCATCCGCGCTGTGCTTCCCCCGTCAGCCTCACGCGTTTGCCTGCTTTCTCCCGACACTCTACGGCCAACCGTACCACAACATTAAGTCACAGCATGACGAAGGTATAGGCCGTTCGCGATAAAGTGAGCACTGCATTCAGTTTTCTTTCGGCCGTTTTGCAGCCGTATTTACTTTTTTTTTAACATGAAAATTTTCATGTAACTAAACACCAGTGTAAATGTTTCAACACTCTCAAACGTTAACACCTATTGGCCCAATTAAACATATATTTAATTAATTAAAAATTATGCTTAGTGCTCAGTTTATAGTGAATAGCCTATAACAACTGCATTTCGCTTCGACAACACAACAAAGTAGGCGCTCAACGACTGTGAACACTCGAATTTAACATGTACAGCAAAACAAAGTCAGCACGCAAAGGTTACGAATACAACAGAGCTTCACACCGACAACCAAACAAAGTCGCTTTACAGCGGGCGCAAATGCAATAGAACTTCGACAAAACAATGTTGGCTCTTATTAATGACTGTAAACAGTCGAACTTGACAACAACAAAACAAAATTCTGGTTGTAACGATTGTAAACAAACTTCACCTCGACAACAGCGTTCTTCACCCACAGTCATTCTGTTGTCCTAATTTTCCTGTCGCATAGAATTATTTAATCATCCGCTAATTAAACGTTTAAACCAATATTTGGGAAAAAATGATATGCATGAATCATCATAAGTAAGCGACTTAGTAAACAAGTACTTCTACACAAATGGCGACCGTTGCTGAAGTAGCCAGATCATACGCCTCCCACAACGGCGAGATCAGATCGATTCCCGGGCTTGGCCCTAAATTTCGAATTTCACACGTGGTAACGTGGTAGACGCTGCCATTGCCAGGGAGGTTTTGTCGGAGTGTTCCAGCCCCCGTCTATCCCTGCATTCCATTGCTCTACACTCACACATCATCCTCGTGAGGAATGAAGGTCCTCCGATGTTAAGTGAAAACAGTCTCCACCATTTTGGATTATAGTATTATTCTATTAGGTTTCAGGCAGAGACAAAATAGAGAACATAAATTCGTACAATATCTACAGTTGGCATTGTCAACAACTACATTGCTCGTAGAACTTCTGCAGCACTAAAATGTGACTCGTTTCGCTCCGATGTTTGAATAAAAAGTTACCAAGGTCGTGAGGTGCAACGATTTGATAAACCTCGCCGTACGGAACAACGACGGAAGTTGAAGATTTCTTAAATGGCGTGTAAACAAATTCTCATCACGTGACACGAAAAACTTTACAAATAAGGTCACGACCGTGATAAGAAGGAAAACTTGTAAAACAAACCTCTTGACCATGAAATATGTTCAACAAGTCCTGTCGAACATTTTAAGCGCAAGAGTAGGCAACTTTGTTCCAAGTTGTAGTCATTATCGATCAAGGAAAGTCTTGGAAGTAACTCAACCAAGCACAAGTTACTTTCGTATCGGAGATTTCAATGTTTCGACAACGTTGCACAATCACTTCCGTTGCAAACTTTGAACAGCAGCGAAAGAAAAAAATTCCTATGCCTCTAGAAGCATGAAATTAAACTGGTATAAAGGCTCTTCTTGTCGACGTACGATCATCACAACCCTACCACCAGCAATGACACCCAGTCACTTAATATTTCATGGGATAAAATGTTAAATGAATGTTTGCCAAACACAACCTTTAGAGGACTGGCTTAATAAGTCTTCATGATTTAAAACATATAAATACACTACAGGATATTAGGGAAATTACCTCATGTACCTACCAAGTTCGTAAAAATACCCGACTTCAAGAATAATGGTCAGTATTTTTTCTATAATAAAAAACTAAACATAAAAGTCCAACACGACTACTGAAGCTAAAATAGCTACGCTTCTTAATGTGGCCGTCACTTTAATCTGGCGGCTTAGTGTGATATTCCAGTCATAAAGAAATTCAATTTCCTTGACATAGAAAACAATTAAGTGGTGTGAAAACCCGCTCTCGATTTGAACTTGGCGTTCCACGTCACACGGCTATAACAGGAAGCCGAGAACCTCGTGATTATATTCAGCTACCCGTCACACGTCAGGCTTGAATAGTAAAAACAGTTGAAGGAATCCGCCAATCTGGCAACTAAGGGTGTTTGGATTTGAACGATATTTGGGGCCGCGGTGGCCGAATGGTCTGATCATTCGCCTCCCACCAAGGCGATCCGGATTCGATTCCCGGCGGGGTCGGTCCCAGGATTTTCGCATGCGGAAATCGTGCCTTGCGGGTTTTCTCAGTGATCTCCCGTTACCCCGTCCTTTCATTCCGGCGCTGCTCCATACTCACCTCATGTCACCCCTCACATGCGCTGAAGACCTCGATGGTAGGCGCTGACCAAAATATCTCACTTGTACGATATTTGGAAGTTATTTTCTTCGTTTTATACCAGATGCAAAAATGTTTCGTCACTCCCTGCAATAAACATTCAATCGAAATAGTTTCCAATAAATCGTCGTTATTGGCTATTTACACACAACGTACAAAATTTATTTTGCTTGTTACGACATTGTCTAACTTTTTTATTATTTATATTAACATTACACTCAGCCGATTGTATGCTTTTATTTGCTTTCAGTAATAACGCGGCAAATTAAGAGGAATCCTCGACTGGTGCATGGTCGGTATTGCAGCGTGTCACGTGTATTCTTATTTTACAAGAAACCGCGTTAAGTTATTCATCTTGCAGTTATCTAAAAAAACAAAAAAACAAAAAAAACACACACACACACACTTGAAACTACGCTTCCATCACTTTAAAAATTCAGCACGCTCGTTACAAACACGATTTTCGGGCCTCTCAAAATGGTTAAAAAAAACTCCGTAAGTTACACCTGAATTCTTAAAACGCAAAACTAGAAGCATTCGTTTGTTTGCTTCAAATTATCCACAAATAAAATATTATGGTTACATTTTAAAGTCTCTATGAAAACATTGCATGCCAATTTGGCTAGCTGTGATAGAGACGATTATGCTTCTCGTCAAGATGTTCCCACACATCAAACACGTACTTTTACATCGGTGCAGACTCCTCTTAAACGTAAATAAACAAAGGCGGGCAACTGCAGCATTTTTTGGGGATTAGCGTGTTAGTTCATCCAAATTCTAAAGCCACAGACAGTCACGTGGTCCATTTAGTAGCGCACACTGTAATTTAATTTTTTGTACGTTTACAAGGAAAATCTTTCGAAACCTAGTTGTCAAAGAAATTGCTTATAAAACTACAATTGTTATCCTTGTATCTGTACTTGCAAAACAAAAATAATAATAATAAATTTTAAATGGCAATTTTAGCAGCAAATTAATTTATTCAATATATTTCGAATAAATACATTTTACAAGAAACTATTTTGAAAAAAAAAAAAAAAATCAAAATCATGGAAGCACCCAGCTTTGAACCCGCACCTCCGCGTTTCAGTACTGCAGATTTTGCCTATAGACCAGCTTGACTTACCTAACAATTAATTTATTTGTTATGTGTATTCAGTGTACAGTTCGGTGATACTTTGTTTTTAATTTTGAAGTATGCAATCAATACGAAAATTCATTTACTCCGGAAAAAATATTTCCAGAGGTTGAGATTTCTGTACAGCTATGTAATTTCCGGTGAACTTTCGACTTCGGTAGACTACAAATTATTCCTTGTTTTTTTTTTTTTTTTTTTTTTTTTTACAAAGAAATTCTTTAAAGTGTGAGTGATAATCATTCATTTAATAATTACAGCCGCCAAAGTTCCGATTTTAAATCAAACACAATTTGAGATAGTTCAGTTATCTGTACAACTCAACTTTCCTATCTTATCAAAACCAAAGACACGCGGACTGTTTGCACGAACATAACTCTGCTAAGTGATTGTTTCCTCCACATGGCTGTCGTAACAACATATAGCAAATGGACATCGACGTACACAACACAAAAATATTATATAAAACAAATTTTAAAACGCCAAGTTTTCGAAACGATCTAAAAGTATAAAATAATTTAGATAATTAAAAAAATGCTTATAAGATTAAAATGAAAAAAAAAAAAAAACGCGGGGCCTGCTGTTGCTGAGAAAACTCACACAATAGTTCACTTCATTTGCAATGCAATTCAACTGTTAGGACTTAGATGATCTATTCATGCATCAATTATCTACTGCATGCTCTCCAAGGGCCCCCCCCCCTTTTTTTCCTCCCGTTTAAATCATACAAGTATTTCATAGGAATTTTTTTGATACTTTTTTGCTAGTTTTAAAAACGGTGTACACTAAACAAAATAATATTTAATATTACTTTCTGCTTTTTAGTCTTGTGTATGTTGAATTTTGCAATTATACGTTTTAAGAACGTCGAATATCAAAAATAAAATACGAATTTTGTATTCCTGAAATAATTATATTTTGACAAATTTTCCCTCATATATTGCACTGTCATCCAGTTCTAATATGTAAGTTTCAATTCTTTAGCTCATCGGAAAATTAGTTTAAGATCGATTGAAAATGTGTACCAAACAAACCGACAAGAAAGTTATATATACATATATAGCCACCCCTTTCAAAGCTATGTTGCCCATGCAAGAAAGCGAATGAATAAAAACGTGTTAAAAAGCAAATGGAAAACGTTCCCACAAATTGATAGCAAGTACCCACGCTTCTTTGACTCCCTTAAAGTCGAAACATAGTACATAGAACAGCGTTCCGTATTTGCATTTTATGTTAGTACGGCATTCACATCGGAACCAATTTTGTTAAATAGATTAACACAACACCATCGTCATAAACGGCGGTAATAGGGAAAATTCCAATTTTTTTATTATATTTTTATTTAAAAGTGCATTTAATTTAACTAACAACGGTACCATACTTTCTTTCATTGCGACTGTGTAACTACAGAAAAACTTAAATAAAATGAGCAGTCTGTTTTGCGCGACAAAAACGTGATCCGCCACGATGATGTCCTTCTGACGTCACGATACTGTACATTTAAATGTACGTAACACACAAACGACAGCTACATACGGTCAAGCCGTGAATATGTGTTGAATAAAGTAGTTTATACGGTAAAATCGACTATGGCTCGAACTCCGAAGAGTATAAATGTGGATAGTAGTTTGTTTACGCAGCAACAAAATACAATTTACTCGAAATAAAATCTTAACTTTAGCGTCGTTTTATAAATCAAGGCGTACTGCGTAGTATAAGCTTCAAGAACAGACCTAATAGTCTGCTATTGACGACAAAAGTACAGTATACGTATGTAATGCTGTATTTTGTACAACATGACACGGTTAACATAAAATAAATACTTTTAAGTTAAAAATTGCAGTCAATAGCGTGCAGTTTGCGACCTAATCTTTACAGTTGTAGTGTTTTGGCTGTTCCACTGGATGCGACGTCATTAGCCAATAGGCGAGATCAAACGCCCGTGATTGGCCGATAATTCGTAGAGTGGGCGGGGTCTTGCGAAACTTGCCCCGAGATGGCAGCATAGCTGTCTCAATGCCGTTCACGAGAAACGTAAAAATTACTGAGAGAAAAAATGTACTTGTAAAAAAATAATTGATCTGCCATAATATTTCATCGTCTCGTGCAACCAGAATGTTCTGTCATAGTCAGTGCCGGGTTTGGTTAAACGCATTCCAAATATTAGTTCGATAGGTTCACTTTTAGTACGCATGTGAAATTCTTTCGTCTGACCTTTCAAACCTAAACGTATGATTATACATCGGATCTGAAGCATTAAACTGAATTCGTAGTAAGTTATTATCTCTTTGGAATTTACATTAAACTTACATAAACTCAAAACCAGTGGCGGCTCGTGGGTTGTTGCCAGGTAGGCCTGCACTTGCCAAGAGCTGTACAGGGTTGTGCGCTGGTTGACTCTACAGCCACTGACACGCTGATGTGCAGGTGCCCCTTACTACTGAGTGGTCACAAAATATCTAGCAGCCGGCAAATATTCCATGGTCGTTGGTATAGGGCGCGTTCATCAAGAGTGCACAGTTCGGACTATCTGCAGCCCCACCTGGCAACAACCCACGAGCCGCCACTGCTCAAACCTGTAACTAAAACGTCGCAATGTGTGAGAGCTACTAATACATTGCTGTCTTCACTCCTTTAAAATCAAATCAAGTGAAATAAATCTTCGTTGTTGGCTACCAAGTATACAACCACGCATTCCCAAACAACAGGTGAATTCCCAGAATTAACTTTTACGTAACCGGGTTCGCTAAATTTGATTAGTTTTTTAATTTGTAGAAACATTCCAATACACACAATAGTGCCTGACGTGCGGTGGCTAACCAAAACAAGTAAGACTACGTCATAGATGTGTTAGCCAATAAGAACGCGTTTTCAACGCTTGTGGCAGCGTTTGAAAATATGGCATTTTTTTAGGCTGAATAATTAAAAAATTACAATGTTCACGGAGCTATTGCTTTACCCGGATGCATTTAGTGCCGAAATAATTCGGAAGAATGAGGTAAATATTGTAAACTATTTCTAGGAATTTTCCCTATTTATAGAAGAAATCCTCAGCCAAGCTATGTACAATTTGTGCGGTCCACGGAGTTAGATGGGCGGTTGCGTAACTAGAACGAAGGCCAGTCAACATGGTGTTCGAGTTGGCGAAGGAAAGTAGCTTACAGAAGAATGACAAGCGAAAAGGTGTTGGATTATACGCGGCAGAACACAAACACTACGTGACAATAAGGGAGAAACAATGGGTCTCGAAGATACAGATGTTTAGTGTTGAGCTTTAAGTGCCTCGTCAGCTAGCGCACGTTACTAAAAACAAATACTTTTCTTCTGGTGTTTGTTCAACATGTAAAAAACTGACTGGTAAGCAGAAAAGTGTAAAAAGTGAACTCCTTGGCAATGCACAGCGAGAATGATAAACCACAACGGTGTTAGTGTTTCTATTCAAATTGACACAAACATAAATTAAAGTCTCATCAACAAGAATGTCCAACGAGAACAAGCAAAACATGCCAACAGAGGTCATTTTACAAAAATGTTACACTATGTTTTCTCATAAACGTAACCGGCACAAACTACGTTTTGCTTATATTATCGTACGATTTTTTCAACAAACATTGGTCTGCTCAACAGTGGCGTAGCGTGGCTGTGCTCCCAGGCGTGCGGTATAAGCAGCGACTATACACTTTGAGCAGTTGTGTTGTTGCAGAGACCACGGTGTTTATATTATAGGATAATTCCTACCTTGCCTCTTGTACGCTACTGCCTGTGGAATGTTCCTGGCCATACAAGTCAAATGGTTCCTCAGACAACACTAGTCACTGCTGATCATCGCACACCTTGGAACAGTCCGCGCGACGCCCCTGCTGCTCAAGCAACCCCCCCCCCCCCCCCCCCCCCCCCCCCCCCCCCCCCCCCCCCCATTTTCCAAGCAAAAACTACGTCGCTACCAATGCAGTATTTTTCAAGAATAAATCATCGCTCACCAAACAACAAATAGCACTAGGTACCTGCCACAGAATAAACTGGAAAAATTATAATTAAAAAAATTAAAATAATGGTACAAATTAAAATTAAAAGCAAGGGCGTCCTTTAGTGTATTACGGTTGAACTGTATACGTACGATGGTATATTCAAATTTCTTACTAAGAAAAAAATTTCGCCAAGCGAGGTGGCACAACGGAATACGTTGGACCACGAATTCGCTGGGGCGGGAGAGGAGGAGGGGTATCCGGGTTCGATTCCGACAACGGCCGATTCCTCGTCCAGTTCCTGTTCTTGTGTTCAGTTGTTTGTCGCCGTCTCTAATGACCTCGATGTCGAAGAGACTTTCAGCCCACTTGACAAAAAACATTCACGTCACATTCTGGATTTGCTCAGTAATATCAAACATGTGGGCGAAGGATCAGTTAGGAAAGTCGAAGGCCACGCATTACACGTTGCCGTTACTGCGAAACTAATTCCTCCATCAGTCCACAAATCAACAAAAATATAGCAACAGCTCGGCAATATCATTGGCCGTTCACAGTAACATGAGCACCTTTATCAAACAGCACAATATAATAAAATATTTGTGGCAGCAGACATTAACATTTTGCAATGGTGGAACACACTACATTATGGGATATTGTTGTGTTATTAACACAATGCGGGAAAACGCAAAATGGCTCGAAAGGAACAAAAGGGTTTTTAGAAGTTTTCAATTTACAGTTAATTTTTGATTGAGAGGGGTCAAAGAGTCTTCATCACTGGTACGCCAATGGGATTGTCTGGTAGTAAAAAAAAGCGCTATTTTAAAAAACTGAGCACTTCGCTTACATTCTCAGTCTGAAGCCAGGACGCAACAGTACGAACAGAATAAGGTGAGATAAACCGTAAAAACAATGTTATACTTTTACACACTAAATACTTTGTAAGCGCAAGGCAACGTTATGATTTTATTAATTTATGTTACCACAAACAGTATAATTTTTTTACCTTAGTCACGAAAACTAAATACTGAATATTTCGTGTCTATAATAAGAATAGTTTTTACAATTTGTACAAACAGATAAAAGTAAAATTGCTGTTCTGACATGTGGTAACACGTAAAATATAAACTTCTTGTTACTTAATGTCGAGCACCTTTAATAAATACTACCTGGCCCTGCGAACTCTGTTCCGCCTTAGAGGCAATAAGTAAGCAGATTTTTGATTAAGTATTTTAATAATTCTTTATTCGTCATGTATTTTGGTGCATAGGTTGCACTTTTCATTTGTTTTATTATTAGGAGCAAGAAAAAACAACCCAGATGGTCTTCCTACCCGTGAACATGCTTTGTCGGGAAAGATTCGATCGTCTTGGTCGCTGATTCAAAGAGAATACAAATTACTGATTATTGATTTCTGACAAAATTTATAATTATCAAATTTACAAACATACTTATCCATAGACAAAATTATGTTTAGCTGTCATTTGCGTTTTGTTATTCCATGTCATATGCGTTTTTGTTATACCACATTTTATAGTGACTTGTATTCTCTTTGACGTCACCCGGGAACGCGGTCGAACGGGATAAAAAGTATCCTATGTCCTTCTGGTTCTAAGCTACCTCCCCACCAATTTTCAACCAAATCAGTTCAGCCGTTCTTGAGTTATACATAGTGTAACTAACACGACTTTCTTCTATATATATATATATATATATATATATATATATATATATATATATAACATATATATATATATAACATATATATATAACATATATATATAACATATATATATAACATATATATAACATATATATATATATTAGAGTAATAAAATGTATTGTGTTACACTTACGAACTAAACCAACTATTTTTGTTACGAATATTAGCAAAAGTGAAGTGATTTTTGTCAGCGCTTAAGACCTAGTGCGGCCAAGGGGTGACATGGGGAAGTATAGAGCACAGCCGGAATGTAAGGTGGAGACGGGAGATCACCGAGAAAACCCGCCGACCAACGGCACGATCCCCAAATACGAAAATCCGGCGATAGAACCCGAATCGTCTTTGTAAGCATATGGAACAATGGTTTATAAGGCGATTCACGTAAACAGCAGCCGCGATTGAGACCAGAAGTACTTGACTATTTAGAAAAAATATTAATTAAAAAGAAAATCATTCGGTAAAAACGAATAAACTCCCAATACATACTGTTTTGACTCACGTAACGTTATATTTTCTCAGGTTGTTACAGTCAACAGAACTGCAATTTCACGCTTGATTTTGTTTCAAAGCTTTGTTGCAAACGGTTGTAACCAACCGGGCAAAATGCACACTGATAAAAAAAAATGTAAAGGTTAGAATCAGCATGTAGTCCAGCAAATAAAATCATGTCTGCTACAGCGTTCGGTTCTTCGTTGTTTACTTTGCTCTGTACTGAGGAAACATCTGTGACCAGGAGCTTTTCTTGAACAATTGCTTCCATGACTGCATTATCTTCGTTCCTCGAGTGCCGACACAGTGAACGAACTAAAATAAACGTGTTACTGCACGGTGCAAGACGTGCTAGCGATGTCTAGATTGCAACTTTAGAAATAAAAAATAAAAACAAAAGAAAGGCAGCTCTGAAATCAAAACTAATGTGAGGAAAGAACACTATAGGTGATTCATGATAAAGCGCACTCAGAGAAAGCCCTGATTAATTTTCTGCCAGTTTATATCGTTCCACTGCATGTAAACATCAACATTGCCACATGCTTATATTTACATAGACTTGTACAATGATCACATTGACTTTCTAACCTGTAGTAGAATCAACCTTAGGTAAACTTAAGGGGGATCAGTGCCCGCCACTTTGGAATATTGGAACTCCTGTATTTTATTTAGCCAGCAAATTTTCTATAATATCTTATGCTTCCACAAAGCAGAGGGAATAGTTTCTAGCCTTGTATACAGTTGGCATTGCTCGACTACAACCGTTTATACTATACCTGTGGCCATTCATAGAAAAAAAAATTACATTCTTCCGAAAGGTTAAAGATAGTGAAGGTGTGAAAATTTGGTAACGCTTAAGAAGGTTAACATATGTGCCGTTTCTGGCGGGAAGATTTATTAAATCTCATTGTATGGAACTTGCAACGAAAATTGAAGAGTTTTAAGATGAGAGGTACTGACCACACGTACGGCTTATAGTTTGAGGGAATTACGCAGAAATGAATCAAACCAAACTTCTCTGGAACTCAGCTATTCAAGGTCAAAGTCAATTGTCTGTATAAAAACTCTGTTATTGGTCATTAAAAGACTATGCTTAAATAGCTATTATTCTGCGGCATATTTCAGACCTTCTCCTTCCACTTGGTACGATCATCTCAAAATAAATTATTTTTAGGTTAGTTCCTTTCTGCATGAATCCATCCGATTAATTTAGATGAAGACGTCCCACGCTAAAGCTAAAATGCGAAGAATAGCGGAGCAGTGGCGCGAGCCAGCGGCGGAACAGGCCCAAGTTCACCGCGGCAGGAGCGGGCTGAAAGCGAAACTGTGTCACTTGGCCAGGCTCCCACGTCGCCCGACGACCGGCCGGTCCGGCAGATCGATATATATCGCCGTGCGTCACCGCGAGTTGCTGTGAGACGCCAACTGCGCTGTAGCTGTTCTGCTCTGTGTCCCGACCCCGCAGCACATAACAAGACGGTTATTATAACTCTACTTTCTGTATTACATACATGATTTGTTACTATAGGAGGTTCGCCGTAAAGTGAACACTTGAAGAAAATTTTGCATACAATAATAATTAAAAATAACAATTGAAGTGACCTCAATGCAATCTATGCACGTCTGTGATCGTTACTCAGGTTGCATTGTGGCAGGAAACTACGAATAATATGGAGGGGAAAAAAAGGTAACTAGTGTTTCAAAAGTGCTCACTTTATCCCGAACCACCTATACATGTAACGTTTAACAATTCTAAATAAAATTAAATATTTATTAATAACAGCATTATTTTTCGTCACAGAGTATTGTCACTCTGAACGCCCTCAACTTTGGTAAGGTATTCTACTACAGATTAGAAAGAGAGTTTGGCACAGGGAGAATTTATACCGCTGCTATCGCAAAGGGACCAGAAAAATACGAAACCGTAGTAGAATTAAATTCAAATAGGATTGGAAACGACAGAAGTCATTTAACTTGATTTTTAAATTGAAAAGAACCCGATTTCGCGTTGTTAAACTACCAAATTTGTATAACTCAAAAATTAACCTTAACTTCGGCAATCTTCGGTAGGAGTCGTTTGTCCTATTCGGGTTACGAGGGCCTGGATTCCGACTGTACAATCCTGCGTGTAAACACACGCCAACCTTTCGCCTTATATTGCAGCCTGAAGCGCAGCGATAAGGGGCAGCTCCGTATTTGCAAACATGCCGTTCCAGCGTTGCCAGATCGAACTGCGGACGGACAACAAATAGCATAAACTCTCGTCAAACAATGTACCGATAACAAACTTAACCATTTATAGGGACATAACACAATTGCGAAGCGAGTGTTGCCGAGTCACTGCAAATACTAGATTATATATTTCTTTCTTTTCTTTTTTAATTGTTCTTGTAAATAGTTATCTCGTTTTGTGGGTGTTCAGAGACTCAGCAAAGTCACTTGAAATGGCGTACAGTCTGTTCATAAAAACGCTTCAATCTTCCAAACAACTACAGCGCACAAATCAATCGACAACTTACCGGTGTCAAACATGTACTAACGGGGCAAATGGTACCGCCAATTTGAATTTATATATTTTTCATCAAATTTAGGGTAAGTGTTTATTAATTACCATTTAACTTCGATTAAACATAAAATATGTACTAATATAATTTCTCACTTCACAAGCAATATGCCAGTTCTTTTACTGGATCTGAAACCGTCCAAAGTTTACAATTAATATTCTACTCCGGACGAATCTAAACGATAGGTATTAACACCAGATTTAAATAACCACAGTCTTACTCAGTTAGTAGTCAAAATTGTAATAACAAAACTCTAACACAATTAATTCCATAAAATTAATAAATTAGAGTTGAAAGCTGTCCTTCCCCTTAACTTGAATTCTTTAGTGAGTGGGCGAGATTTTTTGGTTAGCACTTAACATCGAGGTCTTCAGTGCTTTAGGGGGGGGGGGGCATGAGATGAGAATGAAAAAGCACAGGAATAAGGGAGTGGGGTAAACGGGACATCTCCGAGAAAACCCGCCTACCAGTAGCATCGTCCGGCATGATTCCCACATGGGACCGGGACCGACCCCGACGGGAAACGAACCCGGATCGCCTTGGTGGTCTAACCATTCGGTCACCGTAGCCTCCTGAACTATTTAGTATTCAGGGTTGTTTTATATTCTCTTACACTTCAGTCTGAATCATTACTTCGCACCGAACAATCACCTGAACGTTCGCATAATCTCAATGTTTCCTTGGTACAGTTTCTAGACTTCATTATTGTATATAACAGATTTCCAATGATATATAATTAAAAGAAAATTGTAATTTCCAAGTATTTTAGCTTGACAAATAAATTTGAGAAATCGTCCCACGTATGCATTCCAGTTCTCCTAAATGTTACTTATTTTATTAGCTACTAACAGAACCCGGCAGACAGATGTCATATACATATTATACGTGTGCTTTGATAGCTCTTGGACATTGCAGCGCCCTTAGCGCTCTACTGTGACACACACCACCACCACCACCACCACCTATAAAGAAACCCCATAAAGATGGGTCATACTGCTACGATAGAAATCTTCATTTTCTGCAGTTAAATTCCACGCAAAGACTAAAAGTTACGCCCGTCAACGCACAGACGGTGTCTGTGTAATCAAAATGTTACATTGACACTAACTTTGTTTCCTTTTATTTACCCCAGCAATACCAAAAATAACGCCGAAAACTGCTACGGGAACTACAAGACGAGTCACTAATTCACCACTGCAGAGACGATACTGCCCTGACGCCTCTCTCTAGCCCTGACCTACAACAAAACTAATCGATAACAACTTTTGTCCCGGATGAAGTGTAGTCGCGTGTCTATGCCTTATATATCCACACTATTAGAGAACTCGGCTGCCACCTGGCATGAGCACGGCTACTATTAGTCATTATGTAAGAACACCTCTAACATGACAGTTTATCCAGTATGTATGTAAATATAGACTATGCATACATATACATATTACCCTATTGATAAGGGAAACGAAATTTTCTCAGCTTACAGTAGCTAATAATTAAATCACAGTTAAATAATAGACAGGCTGTTTCAGAAATACTTTTACCAACTTGGGGGGTGGGTTTCTTACACCAAAACAAGAAAAAAAGTCAATATCAACTTAAGTACCAGAAATCCTTAGTTAGTTCTGAGTTATTAATGAATGTTTATTTAATTAGCATCGACGAAAGCGTGTCATTAATCCATAACCTCACAGTAAATGTTCGAAATGACATCCTCTTGCTTCCTCACACACATGCACACGTCGTATCATGTACTGTCGCACCCTGCCAAAACACGCCCACATCCGCCATAGAATATACAAACGAGGGTACCTATATACTTGTACCCATAACATCATCCATTTATCTACTACTTTCACTACTTGTTACCTTGCGTCATACTGAACTAAACTTTCATTAATAACTCAAAACTAAGGATTTCCGGACCTATGTTTATATGCACTTTTTTTTGTGTTAAGGAACCCACCCTCAACATTTATAGAGCTGTTATACAAATTAGGCGTTAATTTGATTTTCTGATACTTATTGTATTTTGACACGTTTTTATTTACAAAAAAATAACTAACGAATTCAAAAAATGTATCCGGAGCGAGAAAAAGAGAAGAGGGGGAACTAAATGTATTAATAATCTTTATGATAACTGAGGGGGGTAATTGTTAGCGTACCTCATGCATGTAGCAACGCTGACGAAATTGTGTAAGTTCTGGTAGCTAGGCCCATATGTGTAAAAACAGGCTCAGTAATGACGTCTACTTACCGGTACTAATTATATTGTTCTTACAACATTGCACTTTGCTCCCTCAACAAAACAGCGTGAAGCGGGAAGTGATGACCTCTTGTCGGCATAATCCGAGATTTTATTTTTGATTTATCAAGACAGGCGGCAAACCTATGAACTTATTTAGCACAAAATATATTTCTATACTCTGTTTTACGTAACATTAGTACACGTTGACAGTTCTAAGAGCTCCAACTTTTTATGTATTGTGCAAGTTTGATGTAATGAAAGACATTGCTAGTTATAAAATGTTCCCGAAATATCCATTTTTTCACACGAATAATACATAAAGAGCCCAAATAACTGTCAAACTATACTAAAGTTATACGAAATGGAGTAAACAAATAGCTTTTTTAATTTTAATAACAAAAAACGTTTTTAATAAAATAAATAATTTATTTAACGTCGGCTAACATAAATCTTCACTTCACTTCACTCATTGCGTGAATCCCTTTTGACTCCTTGCAAATTGTTAGTTGTAGTGAGAATTATAACACATTAAGGTGGACGCCTACCTCGCGCTTCAAATGCGGTGCAGTGTGTTCGTAAACAGGTTTTTTCAACGAAAATATTCCACGTGTGCCCATTGCGCCAACGAACGAAAAGAAAACAAACTTCCGGCAAGGTCGGAACCTCACTGTTAAGACGCCACGATCATTACGAACATTGTTTCTAAGCCCTCCAACATGGCTAAAAACGGCCTTTTCAGACTTCCGTACTTCAAAATATACTAACAGCATGTATGTGAAACTCAGGTTGCGACCTGCACTGAACTTAGTTGCAGACTTTCCACCAATAATATTATATGGCCACCGCTCAGTGCCCCACAGTAAAAAACGTTCGGCGGGAAGCTTGTACGCTAGTTCAGCGCTTGGCTCGTTGAGGCGACGCGGCATCTGATGCGCGCTTCAAGGTCGACTTTACCGCTCCGTCGCTTTTGTGCCTCTCACGCGCGGGTAGGCGGCGCCCTTAACGAATAAAAACAAACTACTCTTTCCACCCTTAAATTAATTTTCTCTCAACATTTTTTGCGCATAACTTGAGTAAAATTTAACATTTCTGGGGGCACTACTCAAGCGTTGTAAATGTCTGAAGCTTTGTCAGTCAACGTTTTTAGGTTTGAAATGAATACAAGCTTTCCATCCCACCATATGCACTGCAACTATTGTCTAACATTAATCTTAAGAAGTTGTAAATATTTATTGGAGTTACTAAATTATTAGAAACAGAGGAACATCCCTCACTCGTTTAAGTGGCCTCCCTACCTGCCCTTAAAACGCGTTGCAGCGAGTTATGACTATTCTATTTTTCACGAAACTAGTTAACGCACATTATATCTCTATATCTACGAAAAGAACACACTTCAAACTAGGCCGCTATAGTTTTAAAATGTTGGCACGTTTATTAGAAACATTTTCTGACTCCTCAAAACGACCAAAAATGGCATTTCCAGACTGTCGTATCTGGAAAATTAACAATCGGATTAGAAAAACTATAGAAACAAGCGATAAACTTTGAACTACGCTGGCCACAAATAAAATAATGTGGTCACCGCTTAAAGTCCCATGGGGAAAGGATAATAATAGTAAAGCAGTGCACGCTATATAGCTGAGTGGCTTGCGCGGAGAGGCGATAATGCCTCACACACACACAAACGCAGCCTATCTAGGCAGGCCCCTCACGTGTATTTCACGCAGCATGAATGTGGCGAAGTTGGCGGGTGAGGTCATCCAAGTATTTAGCGTCCGTCAGGGAGAGGTAGAACTGTTGAGTCCAGAACAACATTCGTGGAATAAACACAACTGGCACTCTTCGTGTGACGTTATCCTA
The DNA here is from genome assembly GCA_003012365.1 of Medauroidea extradentata. NCBI lineage: Eukaryota > Metazoa > Arthropoda > Insecta > Phasmatodea > Phasmatidae > Medauroidea > Medauroidea extradentata. Next base: position 11,040 of record PNEQ01125773.1, on the reverse strand, counting down.
CTGAGCAGTTGCGGCACTGCACTTGAAGCAATATTGGCACGCACGTCAAACGACTCGACTCTTTGCGCAATGCACTTTACTCAAGTGCAGTCCTGCAGCGTCGAATCCAAGCGGTACCGTCCCAACTCTAAAATTACATTACAAACAAATGTATTTAACTACGGCTCTAAATATTACATTTCATCAGTGCCATAAAACATTTTAAACCTAATGTCGTTGAACACCAGATTCAACCATTTCAATTATCCGGTAAATAAACAACTCGAAAAGCAAACGTTTTCCAATAAAATGAGGAGTTACAAAAATCCAACATTTTCATTATAAAGCCTATAGAAATAGGACGACAGAGCGCTTATCCTTAGTACAATATACCTACAGGATATAAATTTGATAAGGGGCCGCTGTCGCCTCCCACCAAGGCGATACAGGTTCGATTTCCGACGGGGTCGGCTCCCAGATTTTCGCATGTGGTAATCGTGCCGGACGATGCCGCTGGTCGGCGGGTTTTCTCGGAGATCTCCCACTCCAGTGCTATACTCACACCAAGTCACCCTCTGCAACAGTTTGTTTCAATGCCTTATGTGTAGAGCCAAGATTTTATGGTGAAAAGACTTTTGCACCATTTAGTTTCGATGCGTCATGTGCACGTCTACAGGTCTGCTACATCGCCCACAATTGGATAATTTTACTCTCACTTGCCTTGACAAATTACAGACGTAAGGAGTCACAATAATCTTATTCTGATTGGTGCAGTCAAGTGAGAAACGTGTCTGAACAAAGACACGCTGCCAGTAACCATGAATCAAAGCTGCCGATGTGTATCCGAGACACTGAAACAAAATGGGGCAAAATCTTTTCGGGACAAAATCGTGGCCCTTCTTATGTGCACATATGAAACTCTGCTTCATAGTTACTGACAGAAAGTATTATGCACAGACGTGGCTCATTTGACCATGCCAACAGGAACAATGTTACAGCTACACCACACGTCTGTGATTTGTGGGTAGAATCCTAGACGCTGAGAGTTAAAAACAGCCAAGCACTGACCACGAAGCAGAGGTGCATATGTGCACATAAGGCACTGAAACAAACTGTTGCAGAATTATTTTCACGAAAACTCGTGGGCTCTAAATACCCCATAAATTTTCGTTCTGAAACCTTTATGTAAACACTAATGAATTTGCCCGTCTTGATGCAATGCGTACACTTCACAACTCTACATTTGCCCAATCACTTTCCTCTGGTGCATCCTATCCACTCACCAGTCGGCAACAGCCAATGCAAAGTTGTTCAGGGCGTCCAAGTGAGGAAAAAAAAAATTATTTTATATTTGTAAGAAGTAGTGTTAGTTTTCTAGACTTTAATTGAGAGTACATTATCCTCTAACAAAAAAAAAGTTAGCTCACCCAGTTTTCCCACAATGGCACGTGAAAGTCAAAATTTGCATGTTTTTAGTTCTTACGAGCTGCAAAGATCAATTAACATAAATAAACTAAAAAATTCACACTGAAACAACATGTTAAGAGCCATTGCTTGACATGTTTTAAAACCCTTTAAAAAATCGTTAAGAGAAAAAAAATTCAGAATTTCAGGTATTTTGTTAAGTCTCAAAACATTTTGTAGCGTATTTTAAAACATGTCAAGCAGCAGCCCTTGACACATAGCCCCAGTGCAAAATTTTAAATTTATTTGTGTTAATTGGGGCTCATGAGAACTAAAACGTGCAAATTTAGACTCTGAAATGCCATTATATGAAAACTGGTTAAGCTAAATTTTTGTTGGAGGAAAATATACTTCCAAGTAACTCTACAAAACGAACACTATCTCATACAAATATAAAATTTCGATTTTTCTCCACTTGGCCACCCTTAACAGTCCACTGTAAAAAAAATTGGTAATTATACTATCAAGTGTACGGGAATATTCCTCTACCTTGTGCGGCCCTGGAAGAGATCAGTTCCCTTCGAGGGGCGTCAGTTAAAAACAATGCATTTTACGTTATTTACTTAATACCTCTGTTACCTAATTCTACAATACGTTACATTGCATACATCTGACCAACACTAAGTTGCTTGCTACTGACACACTGATTAAGCAAGATGCACGATACTGCTAGTTAGAGGGCATAATAAATTACACCACCTGGATTTAGGTATGAACCAGAATTTACTGGAATCAATTAATGTACCCATCGCACGAGACGCAACAAACAATCGTGTAATATTCACGATTGACGGCTATTTTTCAATGATTTTATTTGTTGGAACATCTCCATTGGAATCAGCACAAGAATATTAATTTGGTCAGTTTAATAAACTCAGTAACGGAATAATCGAAATTAAATAATACACACGACAAAAGAAGAAAAAATAGTACTTAGTTGTACGAAAAAATACGTAACCAGCAAACACAGGAAGTACTGGTCGTCCTCTGATATGCATTTTTCTGGAATTAAGTGAATATCCATATAAATTACGCACTACAAAATTTAAAAAAGTTAAAAGTCACAGAACTGTGAGTATACAAAAATTGTATACCGACGCGACGCTCTCTGTAGTGCACCTGGAGTGTTAGCGCAGACACAAGTTTGTCACATAAAACGACTGAAAATAATATTCCTAATATCGCGATTTTAATGAGCACTTGAACGCCCTTTAGGGAATTGCCGCATAAAATACAGACTTAGAGAAATGCCTCATCCCTAACCAATACGCACAATGTATGTTAAATTTGCTCAGACTCCCTGGGATATTCAGTGTAACATTGTTGATGTGTGTTCCATCAGTGAAGCTTCAAAAATGCCAATGACAATAGCAACACTGATTATTGCATTGCGTGCTGCTTCCAATTGTTCTGGTAGAATATCAAAGTACCTACGCCGCAGAAGCGATTCTTCTGGAGACAAAGCCAATACAGATGTGGTAATTGTTGTTGGTCGTAGATGTAAAATCTACTTTAGCAGTGACCACTAACTTCAAAATAAGTGAATTTATCTTCATAATCGGCAACTGCTAAATGTACAATTGAACATGTGTGCAAATAACAAATGCGTAGAAGCACTATTATTTGGACGTTTTATCTGTACGACGTGTTTCCGAGCAATGCTTCCGAAAACAGTTCGGAAACTACCACTTTTGACAACATCATTCATAGATTTCTCTCCTAATGTATTGTGTCTGTTCTGGAAAATGAACACGCACTGATTATGGAGCAACAACGCACTCCACTTAACAATATTCAATTGTCAACGGTTTCGAAGATATCATCTACTGCCCAAAGCCTAAAAATATTTATACAATGAATAACAATTGTTTCAAATTAATTCGGAGTGTAGATGTAACATGTTTTAAATAGGCATATTTCCAATTAATTTTTAAGCCAAATTAACAACAGATTTACACAAGATTGTTAGCCTAATATTACAGGTTACAGTTACAAAGTAGAAAAAAAAAGGGAAAGGATTAAGGGGCAGCTACACGAAACATTTCCGTGCTCAGAAAACAACCGGACAAACTTCGAGGCAATTCTTGAGTGGAAATGCTAACTGAGCTAAGAGTCAAAAGATAAAATGTTGAGTTTCTTACATCAAACTGAACTACAATACGTGTCGATGCAGATGTAATACTGTAAAAATTAAGTTTCAATAATTTTCCTGATATGTTTTTTGAGCATTCCGTATGTCCGCAGGCTCTTGCAGCGCTGTTTTTTTTCTTTCATGCGGAAACATTTTATTGGCACTTTAGTCATTTACCATTTCCATTCTACAATTACCAATCACAGATCAAATGCGATACCTTTAGATCCCGCGTCGATGGCACATATTCAATATTTCCACTACTGAAATTCAAGACAATGGAACTGCATACAGTATCATCCAAGTTTCCCTAAAGACAATGAATAGCCAAGGTATGCGTTGTTAATCTCTGAAATCACAGAGCACCAAGCAACTGAAACAGTAATACGAAAAGAAAATTATCTCCAACTATGACCACAGTTTCAAACAATGATAATGTACCGACGTCAGACGGTACAAGATAAGGTGGATCTATTGTTGCTCAGGTTTGCCAAGACTGTGCAGCCAGTTTCGTCTGAAAGGAAAGGTTTACATCGTTACATCCAGGGAACTAATGTTGCCTACTCCTGCAAGTCAACTAAGTTATTCCGCACATTTATGCAGTTACCCGTCAAATCTATCAATTTCCACGCCTCGTCTAGCATACGTCTAACCGATTGACTCAGTGAGCCGGCCTCCGTAGCTCAGCTGGTTGAGAGGCCAACTTTGGTGCGAGGGGTTCTGGGTTCAATCCCCAGGTCTGGATGTGTATGAATTTGTGTTCGTCCAAACGGTCTCAAAATTGTCTCACGAAAGTTACTCGGGGTTTCTCAAATAAGTCACATTAAGGAGGAAATAGTTCGTGCAGCGGCTGCTGCCTCGCCACTCCACAGAACATTTTACTATTATAAAAAAAAAGCGGTTAGAACTCCTGGCTGGTGAGCCAAGGGTCCCGGGTCCCTGAGGAGGTCAATATTTACAGTTGCCTCTCTGGGTTCAGTATTGGGTGTTGCGTTGTCCCCTCAACCCCACACTGTGGAAGGCAATGGCTAACCACCGCAGAATCATCTCGTCTAGTCGGCCTCGTGGTTTTCACCACCTGGGAGTTGTTGCGAGATTATCTTCACATTCCGAATCTCACTACTGCGGTTCCGAATCTCACAGTCCTGATTCCGTAATGAAAACTTTATACCCAAAGAATGCTATTCTTGAGTACTTAATTACGAAATGTGGAATGTGGTGGTGAAATTATTGAAAATTCCGAACTTCCTGTAGGGAACTAAAGAGCAAATGACTACAATCGAGACGAACAATAACTTTTTTCCAAACACGGAATGCACCCCACCGGAAATAAGTGACGAACGAAAACCATTTTCCATACACACACATATGTGAGGTCTTACAGTTTGTGAGGTTAGAAGAGTAGAGTAGGTTATTTTTAAATCTTTGATAATTTAACATCGTAAGGATTTTCACATTTTTGATAATGGATTTCGTACCGAAGAAGATTACAAAAGAGCACATCTTTTATTGAATCTGAAAAGCTTCACAAATGCATATTTCGTTGTTGACTAGTAAAGTGAAATCTCAGATCTCACCAAGTTGACAGCCAGTGAAATTAATTCCGGATGGAATAATTTCATTTCGAAATTAATCCCATTCAAGAAACGTAAAGTAAAAACCATTGCGAAATTTCGAGCAATCTCGTAATGGAATTACTTCACATAATTTCAAGAATTGACCCCCTGGCGCCCTCCGTGGTTCTAAACCTGCCTTCCGGCAGAACACCTATCACCACACTGAGAAAAAAATGTTGCTGGTGCAAACAAAATTTGTTTGAATCAACCAAATAATCTGTTTGTATAGGGGCAATTAAATATTTGTTTGCTCGTACCAAATTATTTTGTTACCTCGATTTGTTTGAGGCAGATGGCTGTATTTTGTTTAACAGTACAAAAGATTTAGCTGATGATAAAAATATTTCCTTGGACATAGCAAACACACATGCAATATTTTAAGAACTAAAAAAATTACTTTTTTTATCCAGAAGCCCTTGACTTGCCTCTTTCTATTCTTGACCTAACCAACTGAGCTGCGAGAGCTTCGGTGACGATGGGTTAGTTATTTGTATAGGAATAGTTAATATTATACTACGATGTGCTGCTGTATTTTCAAACATGTTTGTCTTCCGTCTGCGAGACGGTAAAGGACGTAAAATTATATTATTAAAATGATCGCCGTCCACCGCAGCATAAAGAACAAAACCTGCAGCTGCGGTTTTTTTTTTCTCAATTTTATAGCCTTTTCTTTTGTGATCAATCCAATTAGCCACATTGAAAATGTTACAGCTAAAATTAAGATCCTTTAATTATACTGATTAACAGTTTAGACGCCCTACTTGTTGCACAAGCTTATATTTTGAAAGTTGAGGTATACAGTGTTCGCCATCTTATCGCTCACGCACGCCAGTCTGCCACCTTCCGCAAGTCAACCAAATGGATATAGTTTCGCCAATAAAATCATTTAATCCCTTGAAAAAATATTGTTGGTTCAAAGTACCTCACTTATAACCAACAATATTATTTTGCTGACAAGTTGTAACGAGTTGTTTGTTCACACAAAATATTTATTCAAAGTCCTATAGCAACCAAATATATGTTTGGCCCAAACAAAGTGCGTTTAAATGAATAATTTGGTCGAAGGAAATAATTGAATTTGTTTGGAGGACTCGATGCTTGGTCTTGCCAACAAAATAGTGTTTAGCTGAAGTAAATATCACCCAAACAAATATATTTAGTATAATGAAACAATTCTCACTCAGTGCATCAAAACGTTTATCAATGTTCTGTAATTACAAATGTAATTTCCAAATTGTGTACTAAGAAAATGTTACTTTTTAAATGTTACCCTCAGTATTTACATTTAACAAAAGTTTTAATCGTAATTAGTCCAACCCTCCGCATCAGCGGAAGCTGCTGGGATTTTAGCGCTGTTATAAGATAAGATGACGTGAGGTCAACACAAAGCAAGGGTGGCAAGCATGGTCAGGGACCCGACAAAACATGCTAGCCAACGACAACGTCCGCCACGTTTCCTACACGTGAATATCGGGAATCGAACCCATGTCACCTTTACAACAGCCCCACGGACTAGCCACAGTATCTCAACCTCCAGCGCAGTAGCGCTGCTGTCTGTCTCTCTCTATATATATCTACCTCTATCTGTCGTTATCTCTCTCTGTCCTGCTGCCGAGACACACACGATCTCTCGAAGTCCTGCCCTCGACGCTGCATCCCTTTGACCGCCTATTCTTTCTCTTGCACGCTTACACGATAACCGCCCACTCGTCATTTCTAAAGCATGCGTGATCTCGTCTTACAATGCAGGCAAATGCCGGTCGTATATACAAGAAAACCGCGCTTCATCGAGCGTGGTGGGACATCACAACTTAGCGTACTGTAAAAATGCACACCATCCTGTAATGCGGGAAATATAAATAAATGAAGGCCCAGGGCCAATGACGTATCGGAGTGTGTTCGGGTGGGTACAGTCCCATACACAGCAAGGCGAGTGCGGCCAGCCGCTGATGTACCGACACTGTTTAGCTGCTGTTCGACCGTCCACAAACATGGACTCTGTGTGACACGGAGTGTCTTCTTCAAAGTTCTGCAAGTTTCATACAGTATTCAGCTGAGGAACGAGGAACAAACATTTTGTACAGCACATGCGAGTGTTGGAAATGTTTCGATGAACTACTGGTGGCAACGCAGGGTGATTTGAGAATCAGAAAAACTACGAAACCAGTATTGATCCAATTCACTTCATCGACGAAATATTTATTTAAATAGAGACTTTTGTCAACAATGTGTAGTATATGCTATGTCTATAAGTAAATGCCTGGAAGTTTAAGGTACTCTAAAGTGATGACAGGGGTTCTGCCCAAAGACAGGTTTACAACCACAAAGGTTGGCGGGTGACGGAAACCACAAGGCCGACTAGACGAGGTTATACTACGATGGTTCGCCATTGCCTTCCGCAGTATGGAGATGAGAGGACAACACAACACCCAGTTCTGAACCCAGAGAGGCAAGTGTAAATATTGACCTCCCCAGCCGAGGATCGAACCCAGGACCAACTTTTGACACAGAAGCCAGGTGCTCTACTCACCGAGCCAAACGGTCGGACTGAAACATATTAAGGAGTGTAAATATTACGCTTAAATATTGATACATAAACGGCATTTCAAGAAAATACACGGCTTTTGTTATTTTATGATGTAGTCAACATTACAATAGATTTGTCAATTATTAATCATTTGATAAGAATCCCGCCCTATTCTGAACATAGCTACGAAAACAGCATGGTTGGCAAGAAAAATTATTGGATGGTTACCTTCCATCAAACTATAGAACTAATATACATATAGCAAGTTATTTTCTCAACCAGAAAAAGTTATTTCGCTGTATCCTTTTGCTGAATTTGTGGACTATATTATCAATAATATTGACAACAAAAGAGGCATAAAAACGCTCGAAAGTGTAGGCATACAATACCCCTCAAAGCTCACAAAATCTTAATGTAGTTTTCAAAACACTAAGCACTGGTGATTATTATACCACAAAAAGTACACAAAATCCCTTTAAATGACCAAAAAAGATTTCCACTGAAAACAGAGTTGTGGAAACATTCTACCAACATGTATGGTCGTTGAAATGCAAAATGTAATATTCGTATTAAAACTTCGACTGACCGTATAGGACGTACAGCGATTTTTCTATACAAGTTTCCTAAAAAAAAAAAAATCTTTCACCGCACATTTTAATACATTTGCAGTGCGTGGCAGGCAAAAACGTTTATGCTACTTGTGTTACTTCAACAAGATATACTTGTTTGTATAGTCACACAACTTTAAAGCCGCAACTGTTACGCCCTACTCATTTCATCCCTGTACCGGCCCCCCTGCCAACACGCCTTGCCATCGCTTTAGAACATGTATCTACGTCCTATGCTAGTCAAATGAGCTATATTTTAGCACATCGTTATATCTTGTTTACCAATTGTGATTTTAGCCATCAACCTGTATACATTCACGTCAGCACTGATGTAAACATTACATTAAACCCGTGAGATATAAACGCACTTTAAAAAGGCAATTTTGTGTAAACATTATATACAATCTCAAGCCAGAATAAAACCTTACAATAAGTGAAAGGATTTTTTTTATATTTTACTCAAATTAAATAACAATAAAAAACTTTTGGGTGCTAATCAAGATCTTCGTCATATAGGTTACTAATAGATGACAATGAACAAAGAAATATACACATAAAATTGTTTAATAATATTCGTTCAGAAAAGGGGCAGTACGTCCCGTCGACGATTTTATTTGAGATGACATCATTACACAAACATAAAAGCTGGAATAGAAATCGGCTATGGGCTTTTTAACGAACTACCCTAGTAAGTACCTGGAGTAGTTTCGGGAAACTATCGGAAACAGAAATCAGGATGTCCACAGCCGGGAATCGAACCAGGATCCTCCCGACTCTGAGTCCAACGTGCTACCATAGCACCGCCTCGCTCGGTGAGGAATACTCAGGCAGAACTGCCGAATATAAGTTCTACCACGGGTCGCCGCAAATTCTCATATGCCCCCGGAGGCCGCGCTGTTGCGAGACCGGAAGCCGAAACTTCCATCAACTCGCTGGGTGTTCGTAATATTAAATTCACCCGACTGAACTGTTACAAATCACTGGATCCGACGGCGGGTCGCGTGTATCTGTTACACCCGGGCTCCGGACCCGTATTTAAGGAGGAGAGCTTGATGATAAACTTTAATTACCGATTATCTGCAATAATTTCTGTTTTAAAATATTTTTTGTAAATGTAATGTTGAGGCGTAGAAGATATTTGTGATGAATTTTGGAGATAATAACATGATCATCTTACATTGGACTTGTAATCATTATTGCATGTTAACCTATAATTACCTTTCAAATTAGTGGAAGGTTCGATTATTTATGCCAAGCAGTTTATCAAGAATACATCCTATGTCGTGTCAAAGGGAATACTTTGATAATACAACTTGAATAAATGTTATGGCTCGAAAACAAAAATACAAGAAAATTACATAACAATCTCCCTTAAGGTTTTTTGTACCGAGGAGGTGGGGGGGGGGGGGTTCGTCGTGTGTTTGTATAATCAGTGTGGGAGTAAAAGATCCCATCCAGATAGGCAGGAGCGTGCGGTGTCATGTTTGTTATAGGTGGTTCAGGATAAAGTGAGGACTAAAAAAAGCCCTGCTAAAGTTCTATTTTCAGTCAATTCGTATATTTCCGCACGTAACGGCTAACGACGGGAAATGTTCAACCTCTCTGGACACGTCACTTGATGTTTGCGCGTGTAGCAAAAATTATGCAGTCGGTTGGCGCCTAAATATTTTGATTAAAAAATATGGTTTACACTATATAAAATACTACATCGTTTTCAGTTGATTTTGTTTTTGAGTATTGTTGTATTCAAATAGCAAAATACACGGAACTATGTTGCGTAATTTCGCTGCCAACCACACAAGCAGTAAGAAGTATCGGTAATGGTGAACTATATGAAGTAACGGGCAGTGATATTTTTCAAATGTTAAATTTTTAGTGCTCACCTTATAACGAACTATACTTAGCGAGGAGGTTGTTGTCGTCAAGTGACTAGTTAAATTCGTAATGTAGTAGTGCGTGAAATCCCTGCAATCACCGTGTAGCGCACGGAGTTATTTGTGACACAAAGGGAGAGCATAAGTTGCAGAGAACTGTATTGGTTGTGTGCTAGTTGACTCTACAGCCACTAACACGTTGGTATGTAGATGCCGCTTATTACTGACTGCTCTCAACACAATAAGTAGCCAGTAGATACTTCTTGGTCATTGGTAGGGCCCGGTAATTTTCGCGAAAAGATTTTTGCCCCACTTTGTTTCAGTGCCTTACGTGCACACCTGCAGCTCAACTTCATAATTATTACAGGCCATTCGGAATAAAGTGAGCACTAAAGATTTAACCTTTGAAAAAAATCACTAGCCGTTACTGCATATATATCACCACTAACAAGAGTTACTTTACTGCTTGTATGGTTGGTAGCGATTTATTGTACGTAGTTCCGAGTATTTTCCTATTTGAATACAACATTAGTGAAAGAACATATGACGAACTCGACCTGTCTGTATTTAATACAGATCAAAATATTGACTTATGATCTTATTGACATTCATACATACATTATAATTAGACTTGATTAGCGTGAGAATTATGTGACGCTATCGTCGACCTCGACTCGCTGTGGCCGTTATCGCTTGCTCCGTGCTTCAGACAGTTCAAAACTCCACCAACAGGTGGCATCAGAGTTAGGTTCTCGCCGCCAAGTTGCATATTTGGTTGCATAATATGCGTGCGTTTGCCCGTTTTGAGTATATACACATTCAAAAGTATTGGAAATTACTT